>VZQC01003730.1:1561516-1571517 GCA_009823505.1 Rhizomys pruinosus | reverse complement strand
AGAAACTCTTGGGGATTTTAATTGGGATTGCATTAAATCTGCACAAGAGTTTGGGTAGAATAGACATTTTTACTTTATTAATTTTCCCAATCCATGAGCATGGGAGGTTTTCCATCTTCTGATGTCTTTTTCAATTTCTTCAAGGCTTTAAAGTTTTTGTTGTAGAGATCTTCGGTGTCTTTGGTTAGGTTTGTTCCTAGGTATTTTATTGTTTTTGAGGCTATTGTGATTAGAAAGGTCCCCTACTTTTCTTTCTTCAGTTCTTTGTTGTTGGTGTAAAGAAAGGCTACTGATATTTCTAGGTTAATTTTGTATCCTGCTACTTTACTGAAGCTCTTAATTGTTTGTAGGAGTTTTCTGGTGGAGTTTTTAGCATCCCTTAAGTAAACAATCATATCATCAGCAAATAGGGATAGCTTGACTTCTTCTTTTCCAATTAGTACTCCTTTAATTTCCTTTTCTTGCCTTATCACCCTAGCAAGTGTTTCAATCACTACATTGAAGAGGAGTGGTGACAGGGGGCAGCCTTGCCAAGTTCCTACATTTGAAGGGAATGCTTCTGTCATTTCCCCATTTTGGATGATGTTGGCTGTGGGTTTTCTGTATATGGCTTTGATTACATTGAGGAATGATCCCTCCAATCCAATTCCCTCTAGTACTTTAAGCATGAAGGGATGCTGGATTTTGTCAAAGGCTTTTTCTGTGTCAATTGAGATGATGGTGTGGTTTTTGTCTTTCATTCCATTTATATGCTTGATGATATTTATTGATTTTCGTATGTTGAACCATTCCTGCATCACCGGTATGAATCTGACTTGGTCGTGATGGATGATCTTCTTGATGTGGGTCTGTATGCAATTTGCCAGTATCCTGTTTAGAATTTTGGCATCTGTGTTCATTAGGGAGATGGGTCTATAGTTCTCCTTTTTGGTTGTATCTTTACCTGGTTTTGGTATAAAGTTACTTTAAAATGGAGGTTAAAACTTCACTAGATTTTTAATTTGTAAAAAGAAAGAAATGAACTAGATCAACATTTTCAAAGGTACATTATGGGGCTGGAGGGATGGCCTAGCAGTTGGGAGCACCGACTGCTCTTGCAGCGGACCCGGGTTCAATCCCCAGCACCTACATGGCGGCTGAGAACCGTCTTTGACTCCAGTTCCAGGGGAGTCAGACGCCATCTTCTGATCTCCGTGGCGTTGCACAACATGGGTGCACAGACCTACATGCAGACAGTACATTCATACACATACAAAAATAAATTTTAAAAAAAGGACATTATGAAGTTTGCCAATTCCATAAATCCTCAAGGGTCTAAGGTATTAGCAGTCCAGCCTGGTTTGAATTCTTATAGGAACCCCTCCGGGGTTCCTTGCATTCTAGATATATTTCTCAATAACCCTCCATACTTAGTGGCAAATCAGTTTCTCATTCATTAACAAGAAAATTCATCCAGGATAGTACAGTGGCCATCCCTTTTGTATGCTGTCTCTGTAGCACAAGAAGCTCAAATACCAGGTACCAGCCTCAACTTTCAATTAAATGAAATCACTGTTGTGTCACCTGGAAGGAGTGGAAGCTGAGATATCAGGCAATATTATAAATGTGAGAATGTCTACCTAAATATTCCTTTAAAAATTATTAAGTGGCCAGACACAGTGGCACAGCCCTTTAATTCCATCACTCAGGAGGCAGAGGCAGGCAGATCTCTGTGAGTTCAAGGCCAACCAGGTCTACATAGTGAGTTCCAGGACAGCTGGGGCTACAGGGAGACCCTGTCTCAAAAAGACCAAAAAAAAATTTAGTGAAGGGGCTGGAGAGATGGCTCAGTGTTCAGAACATGGGCTGGTCTTATAGAAGACCCAGATTTGGCCGGGGGTGATGGCGCACGCCTTTAGTCCCAGAAATCAGGAGGCTGAGGCAGGCAGATGTCTGTGAATTCAAGGCCAGCCTGTTCTACAGAGCGAGGTCCAGGCCAGCTGGGACTAAAGGGAGACCCTGTCTCAAAAAGACCAAAAAAAAAAAAAAAAAAAAAAAAAAAAAGACCCAGATTTGGTTCCCAGCACGCACATGACAGCTAACAGCCATCTATATCTCCAATTCTAAGGGATCTGAGTGCTCTTGTGACCTCCATGGGCTTTGCAGGACATGGATGAACTTAAATACATGCAGTTAATATGCTCATACACATAAAATAAAAACAAATTAAAAAATAAGAAATACTCAATGAAATTGGGCATGGTAGCATCTGCCTCTAATCTCAGCACTGAGGAGGCAGAACTAAGCAGATTGCTATGAAATCAAGGACAGCCTGGTTTATATAGTAAGTTCTAGGCCAGCTAGGGCTAGAAGAAGACTCTGTATCAAAGAAAAAGAAATTCAGTGATAGTTTTGAAAAGGATGAAATGATGACTTTCAGGAAAATACAAAATTAATGCATGTCAAAAACTGCGTGCAATTGGTTAATTGATTAAAAATCAGTAAAATGTTGAAATGCCTCTAAAATGAGAAATCATTAATTTAGGAGAAATTTGAAGAGTTTTCCTAGGTTAGACATAAAACTCACTGATGTCCACCAGAATAATAAACAGTGATTTTTAGAGTTGAGTGTTCTTTGAAATAGAAGTTTTTGAATATGTTATGTGCATTTCTCTTGGACAAAATTCTCTAGGTTTACTTGTGTATATTTGAGTAATAATAAATAGTCCAGGTGACACAATGTCAGGCCTAGCACTACACTAAAAGAGAATCTGTTAAGCTTTATTGCCTAATTCTAAAATTCACAGAAACATTACTTTTTACTCTTCTAATACACCTGGGTTCCTTTAAAGAAAACTGAAGACTTATTTTTGCTTTATTTATATGAAAGTTTTCCCTGAATGTGCACATATACATATACATACATACACACACACACACACACACACACACACACACATATATATATATATATATATATATATACACACATGCGGCACACACACACACATATATATATACATATATATATATGTGTGTGTGTGTGTGTGTGTGTGTGTGTGTGTGCCACATGTGTGTGGTACCCACAGAGGCCAGAAGAGGGTGTCAGATTTCTTTGGACCTGGAGTTACGGGTGGTTGTGAGCTTCCATTTGAGCGTGGGGAACTAAAGCCAGGTCTTCTGCAAGAGTATCAAATACTCTTAACTGCTGAGCCACCCGTGCACCTCCTGGATCTTCTTTATTTTTCTGTACTGATATTGAACCCAGGAGCTTAATGATAAATGCACACTATACTACTGAACTGCATCTCTAGATAGATAAAGGTTTCTGACAAAAACTCAAGTGTAATATTACATGAATATCAGTGTAACTTCTTTCATTTAATTATTTAATGGTTGGTCTTTAGTTGTTTTAATGATGATTTTGAACTTTCTTTTTTAATTGAGTTTTTGTATATTTCATATTATTCATCTTAATCAAATTTAGAGCCCCTCCTCTCTCCCCATCCCACATATCCCCCCAAATAGATTTCATGCATTATGTTATATATGTTAAGTCCTATTAAGTCAAGCATTTGTATCCAGATATCCTTTGGCCTAAGTTCATCCAGTGGAGTCTAGTCAGCCTATCTAGAGTCATACCCTTAAAGAAGATCTACTCTCCCTCACTCTAAGTGGGACCAATACTCACAGATTTAGAGTGGCATGTGAATGTAACTTCGGGATCAGAATCCAAATCCCTTGAATTCTATCCTGCTTTCTTTCCAATTATTCCCATGAACTTTTCCCTCAATATTCTAGGAAGAGAAAAATTTAAGGTGTAGGGGGGGGGTTGTAAGCTCCTTTAATTAATATAAATAGACATGACTATTTATATATGACTCTGGAAGGCATGTGGCATGGCCATAAAGACATAGTTGATCTGAGTTCAAAGTTTCCTTCTGGCTCTTATTTGCAGAGTGTTCTGAGGTAAAGATTTAATGTCCCAGGACATAAGCTATCATAAAATATAACAAGATCTACCTCATGTCATTGCAGATGGGGATTAAACTGATTAGTACCTGCTACTTAATTGTTACTGAATAAATGTTAGTCACAATTTGACTTCCCACTTACTTTTAATTAATAATAGTTTATTTGATTAATATTGCCATTTAAAATCTATTTCTTCTTGCCAATCTGGCTTCTGAGATAAAAAAAAATCTATTTCTTCTGTTCTATTTTTAACAGTATACTCTGTACAAAGTAACATGGTTTATTATAGTATTTTCATACATATACATGCAATGGACTTTGAACTCATACCCTATAACCCTGTCTTGTCCTCATCTGACCCCTCTTACTGCTCTATATTCCAGACATGAGAGAAACTATAAGATATCTATTTCCTGAGTCTGGCTTATTTCACTTAGCACAATGACTTCCAATTATATCCATTTTCCTGCAAATAGCATAATTTATTTTTCCTTATGGTGAATAAAACTCCATTTTAGGTGAAAAGAATCATTTTCTTTACTCATTCATCTGTTGAACAACACTAGCCTGATTCCATAATTTGGCTATTATGGATTATCTCACAATGATAGTGGATGTGTAGCTCTCCCTGTCTTATCCTAACTCCAGTATAACCAAGAATATTGAACTCATTTCCTTTCAATAAAGACTCTTCCTGTGTTATTTCCTGGAACTATTACAATTTGACACCATAATTTAAACATCAAGAAAACTTAGTCAAAAGTAAAAGTATCATATCTAGAAAGAACCTGTATAAACCCTTTTGCTTTGTTAGCTGTTGCATTAGTGCTGAGAAGAGAACCCAGGTCCGTTGCAAAAGTAGCCAGGCCCTTGACCTTCTGAGCCATCTCGCCATGCTTCTGTAAGAAGTATCTTTAAATGAATGTTGAGGCTGGAGAGATGACTCAGTGGTTCAGAGCAGTGGCTGCTCTTGAAGAGGACCCGGGTTCGGTCCCCAGCACACACGGTAGCTAACAACTGTATGTAACTCCAATTCCAGGTGATCTGATACCCTCTTATGACCTCCATGGGCATTGTACTACATGGGTACACTTACATACATGCAGGCAATACACACATACATACAGAAAATAATAAATTATTAGAAATAATAATGATGAAGTGAATGTCAAAGGTCTCTGAAACTATTCCATGGATAAGTAAACCAGTAAAGGGAGTTAAGTAACTTACCAATGGCATACCATAATGTCTCAGTCAAGATTCAAACTGAGGCATTTTTCTGCATAATTCAATCCCTTACTTACCATATTATATTACTCCTTCAGTAAACTGAATTATGTTGGAAGAGATACCATTTTCCCCTCTCTCTATCCGTTACCCTTCCCTACAAGATTTCTAGGTAACATTTCGATTATTTCCGTATATTTTAAATCATGTATATTTAGTAGCTCTTTCTTCTGCACATGGCATGTCACATGGTGTCTTGAGTCAGAGGAATTTTGACTACTGGGCAATAACACTCTTAAGAAATCAAACTAACGTTAACATTCCCTCATGGAGGGAGGGAGAGTCTCACAAAGTTCATGAGGATCACAAAGATCATGTGGCTTACCGGGGCTCATAATCTTTTTTTAAATTAATTTTATTTATTTATGTATGTGTATGAATGTACTGTCTGCATGCAAGTCTGTGCACCCGTGTCGTGCAATGCCGCGGAGGTCAGAAGAGGGTGTAGGATTCCTCTGGAACTAGAGTTCTCCTGGAAGTGGAGTTTCAGACGGTTCTCAGCCGCCATGTGGGTGCTGGGGANACGGTTCTTGGCCGCCATGTGGGTGCTGGGGATCAAACCCGGGTCCTCTGCAAGAGCGGTCGGCGCTCTTAACCGCTAGGCCATCTCTCCAGCCCCTGGGGCTCATAATCTTTTAAGAGACCCTCAGTATGTCTTTTCTCTCTCTGAGGCTGAGAAGTAAACAATTGCTGTGAGTGGGACTCATCAATGATGCAGCAGTTTCTTAAGTCATCCATGATGTGAGTGGAACTCTTCAGTGGCCTTGCTTCTTCCAAGTTCCCCAGGTGAATTCCCAGTAGTGGATCTGCCTCTGAGTTAGCCATGCTCTGCAAATAACCTGGATAAGCCATCCATTCAGAGGCTGGACTTTGAATCCTTTCTTGGGTCTGTTGGTGCCTTCCCTGTCTATAATGAATAGAAATAAATATTTCATTATCTTTCCCAAAAAAGTTATAAAACAATATCATTTCTAATGATTCATTTCCTTTTAAGGCCAGTTTGCCAATGCCTACAAACCAAGTGGCATAAAGCAGCATACATTTACTCTCTCACCATTTTGCCCTCAGGTGTATAACCAAGTGGGACCCTGCCTAATCTAAAGGCTCTGGTAAGGACCCTATTTGCTTCTGGTACATTTCGAATTCTTTGGCTTGTAAGTGCACTATTCCAACTACTGCCTGAGTCTTCACATGGACATTTTTGGTCTGTATGTGAAATCTCCCTTTCCTTTTATTTTGTATGTGTACACATACAGTTGGGGGGTACATGTATGTACGAGTATGCATTTGGAGGCCGGAAGGACAACCTTTAGTTAATTCTTGAGGCACTGTCCACAATTTTTCAATAACTCTCTACCTAGGCTAGCCTGGCCAGCCAGAGCCCCAGAGATCTACCATTTCCACATTCCCAGTGCTGGCATTACCAGCACATCCACCACAACCAGTTTTCTTCTTTTTCTTTTTAATGTGAATTTTGGGGGCCAAACTCAGATCCCCATGCTTGCATAACAAGTTCTTTACTGAATGAACCATCTGGTCAGCCCTGTCTTTCCTTATAAGGGCACTACAAAGTGCCCATAGTGTGGCCTCATCTTGGCTTGATTCATTTCACCTACAAAGATTTTAGTTCCAAATAAGGTCACATTCTGAAATTTAGAATGGAGATCAATTTGGGGAGAGATCCTCTTCAACCTAACATCAGGATAGAGATCAACTGTATCTAATTTTTTTCTGTCTTTCTGGTACCAGGAACACTGTAAGATATGAACATAAGCTGGGCGTGGTAGTGCACGCCTTTAATCCTAGAACTTGGGAGGCAGAGGCAGGCAGATATTTGTGAGTTCAAGACCAGCTTGGTCTACAGAGTGAGTTCCAGGCAGCTGGGGCTATAGGTTGACCCTGTCTTGAAAAGACCCCCCCCCCAAAAAAAAAGATATCCACATAGTTCCCTATATATTGCAGGTCCTTCTGTCTCCAACAGCTGTGATCTTTTGGTCCTCAAAGCTCTATGCCTCAGAGTCTTAATGTACAAACTGGTCTCAATTTCTCAAGGTTCTAATGGGATTTAAATTAGTTCATTAAAGTCGAGTGTTTAGAACAGTAAGTAGCCCGTAACAATAATAATCAACAAAGATTATTAGCATTATTTCTAGACGACAAATATAAATTTGCTAAATAAACTAACAAAATCAAGGAGTGCCAGAAAGCACTAAAATGAGTCTATATTCATGCTGTTAATATTCTAAAATATTCCACATCAGCTCTTTCTCTGTGCACCAATGAACATTCAATTTAGAAGAGGGAAGGACTATAAGAGCAAAAGAGGTGAGCAGGAAACGGCTTGCCTTCCCTTCCCCACCTCAGGGCAGAGAATTAAAAAGAGCCATGGAGAAACAGTATTATTTCTAAGAGTCCATGCTAGGAAAATTGAATTGCTTTTCTGAAAGTAGAAGATTAATACCTGGAGGGTCTAAAATGTAATTATGGTATTGATCTCAGAAAAATGTTGGGTGGATCTAGCTATATATATTTTTTCTCTTTTGCTCTCTGGTATCATCAAAATGGGCTCACATGTCAGGGTTTGCAAACTGCAAAGTGTTATACATCAAGGCAAGCAAAAAGGTCCTGTTAACAAGTTGCAAAAGTATCTGTCTTTCAAGGTAACATTCAAAGTGAGCTGGCATGGTTCCCTCTTATCAGTCAATTTTCCTAATGGCTTTAGGAACTGGTTTAACAAGCTGTTATGAAGTGGCAAGGCAACCTTAGGTTGCAAATGAACCCACCCAAAGGTACTGTGTCCTAGCTCCCTCCATCCTGTTGGGAGAGTCTAAGAACAGGATGGAAAATGAATTAAAGTGGATTTTACAACTTTCCTCCTGCCCCACTGAGGAGATGACCTTTTTTCAAGTTCAAACTGTACCTCCTATGAAAGATTGCTTGTCTCATTGAAATTTTAAAGTTCTCTGAGCATACAGGTTTTCATGAAGAGGCTATACAAAACTATAAGTGGTTTCAGTTCTGTTTAAGGGAAGAGAGGCAAAGGAAAAAATTGTATTATGTTCCTGGATGCAAGGGTAAAGAAAATATTTGATTGTTTACATGGAACAGTTAGCAGGGAGGCTGGAATGGTGGCCAGCATGTGTTACAGAGTAGTCCCCAGGCAATTCTGGCCAACAGACTGAGATCTTCCCTAAATAAAAGTAAATAAATAAATAAATAAATAAGGTGACCTTGTGGTTTCTGATTATTTGTTCTTTTCATTTCCTAGATTATGAGTTTACTCAGTGTTTCCTTTAATTTTGCATATGTAGAAACCAATGTGATAGAGTCACCTCATTCTAAGGCTCTCTTGATTAATAATAACTCTAATTCTTTCCTTTCCAATCCATTCAGAATCTTATACACATTTCCTTTCTCATTTGGCTGGGCAAATATGCAATTCAGTGTTTTAAAGTTTTTTGGTGCCCCCTTTTCCAATGAAAAACTTGAAACTGACTGGAGATTGTGAGTTTGAATGAAACAGCCTTAACCATAGCTCATCCTGAATACATCAGGAGCCATTTGGGGCAGATTATGGGTGATAAGTTAGACCTATGTTGAAAAGTGTCTTGGGAATGTCTTCTTGTAGTTAGACCTTTACTAAATCATGTAGTACAAATATTTAGCATGTCATATCCTTCTTTAAATAAACTACAGATAACTTCAAATAGTTGGATGCTGTCGTTCTGGAGTGGGAATGAAAAGTAAAGGTAGTGAGAAAAGCAGGAATGATAGTATGAAGTGAGGAGATGGAGAGATGGCTCAATGCTTAAAAGCAGTGGCTGCCCTTCCAGAGGATCCAGGTTGGATTCTCAGCACCCACATGGTGGCTAACAACTGCTCATATCTCCAATTCCAGAGGATCCAGTGCCTTCTTCTGTCCTCCATGGGCACTGCATGACACAGCTGCACTTACACTCATGCTGACACAATACTCATACATATAAAATAAAAGTAAATAAAACAATTTAAAAAATAAAATATGAAGTCATATTCCTGCTTAAGAATCTTGGGTTTATCTTGTGTATAAAAGGATACCATTACAATTCTAAGCATAGGAAACATGTTTGAGTTTTCATTTCAGCATATAACTCTGGCTATACAACAGAACATACCAGAGCAAGATGAAAGACAGTGATTTCTTTTTTTAATATATGCTTTTATTGAAGTTTTGTATATTTCAGACATCATTTTTTCAGTTTAATTTAGGTGCTTTGTGCACCCCTCCTTCCCCGTGGAGGCTTGACATCACCCAGAACCATCCAGCCTTCTGGTTCCAGCAAGCAGCGTGGGCAGAGTCAGAAGCAAGGACAGCACAACACCCATGAGCACCCAGCATGTGGCATGAGTGGGAAAGGGGAAAAGAGAGTGATTTATAAAGTTTCAAAATTAAACATTCCTGTTGAACTTTGGAAAAGTTCCACCTACTCTTGAACATCAGTCAAGTGAGCAAAGGAGAATGTTTAGTCTACATAAAGACAGAAATAAATATTGGGGTAAAATATTTTTATCAGTTAAAAATCTGTAGAAGAGGGGGTGTGATATAGGTGTCCCATTCAGAGCTGAGCAAGAATGCATGAACAAGACTTGCCCAAGCCCAATCCAGACAAAAACACAGTATCAATAGGGGAGGTGGGTAAGAAGCCACAGTCATAGCTGAGGAACTACTGGTAATGGATTTTCTTTTTTTTTTTTTTTTTTTTTTTTTTTTTTTTTTTTTT
>VZQC01003730.1:1533232-1553974 GCA_009823505.1 Rhizomys pruinosus | reverse complement strand
CCCGGGTCCCGCCCTCAAGGCCCCAGCTCCCAAGCTACTCGCCCAGGTGGCTTCTGGGTATCCTGCCCAAAGGCGCAGCCGCCCTGGCCTCAGGACTGTCCCGACCCGCGGGCCCAGCGCGCGGGCCCCGCCCTCAAGGCCCCAGAACCCAAGCTACTCGCCCAGGTGGCTTCTGGGTATCCTGCCCAAAGGCGCAGCCGCCCTGGCCGCCGGACTCTCCGGACCCTCTGGCCCAGCGCCCGGGTCCCGCCCTCAAGGCCCCAGCCTGGATTTTCTTTTAAGGGAATGAGTCTGCGTAAGTTGACTAGACTCCAGGGGATGGACTCATACCCAAGAGCATTTTGGGGAACACAAATTAGACTGGGTATGCTTTAAAAGTAATAATAAATGTTACAGAATTGGAGGGGGCAAGTGAGTGAGGTAGAGGTGGAGATAGAGGGGTTGAATATGATCAAAATAATTGTATGAAATTCTCAAAGAATAAATAAAAATATGTTTTAAAAATCTGGAAAAACTCACTCATGCCGCCAGTAAGAAATTCGGCAAGATTGTAATTTCAGTTACATTATTGAATTATAATTAAAAATCCACATTGTGGCATCAGGTTGAGGTAGGATGGAGTTTAGCAATATGAAACATTCTCTTCCTGGTCCTTTATCTTTAATATGTTATTTAATGCCTATAATTCTTCACTTCTCCCATTTGTAATGACAACAAAGACAGCAGCACCCAATTTCCAAGAACATTGTGTGATGCATGCATATAAAATGTTGAAACTTACACTGTGGTAATTATGATGGGAGTCAGTTCTCTCCAACTTGGTAAGAAACTCACTGTAGTGCTCCTCCTGGCTTCTTTCAGGTCCTAACCAGAAAGACAAAGTGAACCTGACTAAGGAAATTTATAGTTCTTTATCTGTCCTCTCCTTTCTCTTCCTGGGAACATTTTTTTTCTGAGACCATCTCCTCTGAGGTATTATGTTGTGCTTGTCTTGTATTTTTCACATAATATGAATGCTTTCTTTTGAGAAAAGGGAAACCCTAAAGTTCTTCAATGTGATTTATGAATCATCAGATAGATCCTACTAATTCTATAATACAGAAGTGTACAGCCTGCTTATTCACAGACATTATCACATTTTAACACCAATATTATTTATAATAAAATAAACATATAAAATGCAGAATTTATCCTTCGTTAATGTTTTCTTGGTCAAATACCTCTTGCTTTTTAATACCCAAACTTCACCTAAGTATTTTTCAGTGAAATAGATGTTGTATTTTTTTTAATTAATTTTTATTGATGCTTTGTGCATTTCATACATTTTTTCCAATTCAGTTCAGGCTTATTTCCCTTTCCCTCCCCCCCCCCCCCCTCCCCTTCCCTTATCATGCATTCTGCCATAACTGTCCTGCATCTTTCTCTTTTTTTTTTTCTTTTTCATTTTTAGCTATAAGTGATAATCCATGATTACAAGCATCCTTCATGCAAAACCTATCTGCAGGCTGTTGTGCCCAAACACCTACAGCCCCACCATCCACCTGTGCCCCTTTTCTAAGCCTAGGGAACAACCTGCGGAAGAGGGGGCGTGGTAGATGTTGTATTTTTAAAAATTACATGTATGCCTTAAAGACAATACAACTTTTCAATAAGAGTATGCAAGAAAGTCCTCATGTTTCATTCCAAATACAATTTGCAAAGTGAATCAATTTAGATGGATCAGAAGTATACGCATGCATGTTAAAGTCAAAAAAGATTTTTGGTTAAGATGTTGTTGACACTTAGAATGATATTACTACTTGCTAACCACTACATTGCATGGTGTTAAGGAAATAATATTTATATGGCAAGAAGATGGTTCTTTACATATGAGAATTTAAATAATTTAGTAAATGGACAGTTTGAAGTTGATTTGTAATGCATAGTAATTTTTCTCATTTAAAATCATTGCAAAAGGCCTCTGTGACGGTTTGTTTTGATCGCCAATTTGAATGCATTTGGAATTATCTATGAGACACACTTCTGGGTGTGTCTGTGAGGGAATATTCAGAGAGGAGGGAAGACCCACTCTGAATTTGGGTGCAGCACACAATGGGCTAGGGTCCAGAAACTGAAAATAAGGGGAGACGGACAGAACAGGCTTAGTGTGAGAATCCCCTGCTCTTTGCTTTTTGTCTGTCCAGATAGATGGGTCCCAGCCACACCATTCTGCTTCCATTCTGCCACAACTTCCCAGCCTGAGATGGACTCTATATACTGAAATTATTAGTCAAAATAAATATTTTCCTCCCACAAGTTGTTTCTGTCAGGTGTTTTTATAGAGATAAAAGCAATGAATATAGACTCATTTAGCATGTTCATGGAATCCAACTGATTTTGTTAACAAAAAGCCAATGTTTTGTTAACAAAAAGCCAATTTTGTTAACAAAAAACAAGACCTGTCTGCAGTTTGGACTTTTAATTTTGATTGTATGATTTTTCCAATTATCTCACAACTAGATGGAACAAGAAAATGGTTGTTGGCTGGCCATCATTAATGAACAGAATGACAAAAAAATGACAGGATGTCACTTCAAAGATCAGATGACAAAAGACGTTCTTCTGTTTCTCTCTGTGTCTTGTTACCTATACCAAAAAGAAAGAATTTACCAATTGGACTAAATAGGGAGGACTTGAGTGAGGACTCCAACCAGTATCCAACAAGGGACTGAAGCCCCAAATTCAGTTCCTTGTGAAAAGCTGAATCTTATGAACAAACATATCCTCAATCATTAATTCTTGAATTTATTGCAGTCTTGGGTAAGTGCTTGATTTTAGTTTTATAGGACAACAGGAGTCAGGAAACCAGTTAAGCCATGCACAAATACTAACTAATAATATAATAAGTCTTTATTTTATTATACTGCTAATAACTAATAAGACGTGTTTATTTTATTAACCTGCTGATATCTGAAGCTATTTGGTATGCATCAATAGGCAACTAACACACTAAGTGAATGCACGTTAATGGGAAAAATAAATGTATGATATAATTAATCTCCAAGGAACTCACATTATTTGGATCTTTAGGTGCTTCCTTCCACAAAATAGACCAAGATATTCTTTCTGGATATGTTCTGGTGTTTGCAGAAAAGTAAATATTATTCTTGCCTAAAGTTTGCTTGTCTCTTATTAGCTTAGATCAAGGCCAAATTTAGAGTATTGCTGTCTGGAAAAGAACACTAAAGTCATTAGCCAAATGTTTTCATTTTATAGAAAAGACAGCTGAGACTTAGAAGAATTAACTGCCAAGGACCATAAAGTACACACCAGTGTCATTCTAGAAGCTATGGCTTTCCATGGCATACCCCCAGCATATTTAGAAGTTGGGAAAATCAAAATGGTTGGATGGACCCTGAATATAGAAAAGAAAGTATATGTAGGACTTAGAAGAATGGGTGAGATTAGGGAAGGCATTTTATACCAAGGTCCAATTGACAGAAAGAACCGTGATGGGAGGAAACCCCTAGAAGTGTATTGAGAATTCACAATCTCTTAGGATTTGGACATTCATCTTGAAGTTAAGTTGGAGACAAGGAGGAAGCTTTGGATGGAAATATTACCTACAGGGAAGAGAAATCAGCAGAAGAATGTCAAAAGTTGGCAGTTGGGTAAACCAAAAAGCATTTGCATGACATTTTATGGCAGGCAGTCCAAGTGGATGTGGAAGTAAGGTAAGTGTATAACAAGAGGAGGTGACAGAAATAAGGAGTTTGGAAACTTGCTGGTTTCAAAGTTGCTATAGTTTAAATCTGGGATGACCTGGAGTCACACATTTGTTAAAACCTTGGTTCTCAACTTGTTGATATTGGGAGGTCATAGAAACATGAATAGGTGGCATCTAGTGAGAGGTTTCCCCCAGAAAGAGGTTGTGGGATGCGAGTCTCTCTTCTTGGCTTTCCCTTTTCTCCTCACACCTAGCATGAAATGAATGGATTGGGCATCCTCTGTCATAGGCTCCCACTTTGATGTATTCTGCTACCACAGACCTACATCAGCAGGACCAATTTCCAACAGACAAGTAACCTGTAATGTGTAACAAGTAACTAAGTAGTGATTTGGAATCTACATGCCCTTAAAGGTTTCAACATCATCATTAGCTCAAAAACTACTGCTGAAGCCACTGCATCCATCTAATGCACAGGAGATAATAGGTAGATTAAGGACTATTTGACTAGAGCTAGTTATATCTAAATATCACTCCCACTCACATTCCTGTAATTAAAACCTGTTATTGCCCCTTCAGATACAAGGCATCAAGTGGAATTGCGCACATAATTCTCTTATGGTCTTATCCTCCTCTCAAGTGTATATATGATGCATACCTATCTTTACCAAAAGTTAAGCACCAGAATGTTTGGAGAAGTACTGTTCATAATGGCTAAAATGCAGAAACTGTATTTGTGTGCACTAAAAGTCAAAAATAAATAATGGATTAATTTGTACACAATACTAGACATAAATTAAAACTACAGGTTCACTCACATGAACCATCTCACAAGTATAAATTGAGCAAAAATATCATGTAAGATCAACTTTGTTCTTACATTTATTTTAAGTTCCAAATAGGTAAAAAAAAAAAAAGTAAATAAATAAATAAATAAATCGTGTGACAGCTGGTCAGTTACTCATATAAACTCCCAACAATGGTGACAGCATGCCCAAGTCCCATGCAAGCTCAAACCAGACAAAATCCCAGCTTAGACATAGGAAAGTAGATAAGAAACCCCAACTCAGCTTAAGGAACTTTTGGCAACTGGTGGCTGCTGAAAGGGGCAGAGAGAGTCTCTTTCAACAATGGGATTCTTGGTCAGTTAACCAGGTGGATGAACCCACACTGAAGGGCATTTGGAGACACAACTTAGACTCTATAGGCCTTATTACATATATAATAGAGTACATTAAATTGGGCTTGGGGAAGTGAGGGGAGGTGAAAATGGGAAGGGGATTTAAATACCATCAAATTATATTGTATGAAAATCACAAAAAAATCAATAAGGTTTTTTAAAATTATTAACACCACCAGTGTTCCTCATAATACTTCAGCATGTATTTTCTTTATTTATGTGTGCAGGATCTCTCAGCTGAACCCAGAGGTCTCACTGGCTAGCCAACTGGCTAGTTCTGGGGACACTTTCTCTACCTTCAGAGCAATAGATAGCAGGCAGGCTTGCATGTGCACCAAACTTTTAGGTTATGGTGATCCAAACTTTGGTTCTCAAGTTTTCTCAGCAAGTACTTTAACTGCTAAGCCATCCCCTCACCTCAGTATGTATAATCTCAAAAAAAAAATTAAAGGAAATTGGTGTTTCAATAATATCTTTATTTTAAGATGCATATTCTGTCAGTTATTTTAATAATGTCATTTGTAGAATTTCCCCCACCTAGTTTAAGATCCAAGCCAATATGCTATTTACATTTATTTTTACTTTCCTACATTATGAAATCATTCTATAGTCTTTGTTTATGTTCATGGCATTGACATCATTAGAAAACACGAAGAACTTAGCTATAATGCAATGTTCTCTTTCAAATGTAAGTTTATTTTTATTTTATGAATATGAGTGTTTGTATGTATGTATGTATATATGTATGTATGTATGTATGTATGTATGTGCACCATGTGCATGCCTGTTACCTGCAGAAGCCAGAAGAGGGTATTGTATTCCCTAGAACTGGAATTACATTCAACTGCCATGTGGGTAATGGAAAATCAACCGTGTCCTCTACAAGAGAAGTAAGAACTCTTAACCACTGAAGCATTTCTCCAGATCCCAAGACAGTATTCTGAAACTTAGGCTATATTGCTTAACTCTCGACAAATTTAGTAGCTTGAAACAACAATTAAAACTATTACAATGAAAATTTCATATTTCTTAGTATTCAGATAGCCAGGACCATGGTTTATTTGGTTTAGACAAGCTTTGCATGAAATGGATGGTCTATCAGAAATATTCATCCTATGGTCTCAGGGCATATGCATTCCAAGACAGCTGGACATGTGGCTAAATATATTTATATATGCCAACTTCATAGCACAACATCAAGGAGTTGCACGCCTTGGGCAGGTGCCCTCACTCACATGCCTGACATTTGGCTGAATAACAGCTGTGGTGCTAAGGATGGCTTGGTTCTGTGCCTCTTGTCATGCAGCAGACTAGCCTGGGCTCATAGTGGTAATTGCAGAGTCCCTGTGTTCAACAAAAGCAAGAATCAGTACACAACATTTTTCACATCTTTGAATCATGTTTACTAAGTTCCATTGCCCAAAGGAAATCACAAGGCCAGTCTACAGTAAGTGTGAAAGATGACTACCAATAAATATAAATTGGAGCTCATAATTGTTGGCATCCTTACAGTCTGTTCAATGCAGCTAAAGACCTGGAGAACATACTTTTTTCAGGTGTAAAGAATATACTAGTAGGGGCTGGAGACATGGCTCAGTGGTTATGAGCACTGGCCACTCTTGAGGAGTACCCAGGTTTGATTCTCACCACCCAGATGGTGTCTAACAACCATCCATAACTCTAGTTCCAGGGGATCCGGAATATTCTTATGATATTGTGGGCAGTTTACAACAGGGACTTACTTACCTACATGAAAGCAATACACTCATACAGATAAAATGAAGTAAAAATAAATATATACATAAAGAACATGTTGTTGATTAATGAAATGAGGAGAAAAGACAAAATCTTTCCCCAAAATAAGGTATTAACACCTAAATCTATAGCCCTAAAACAATCTGAATTCAGCCAATCATACCAGTGAGAGGAAATGGAATTATCATACTAGATAACTAGTAAAGGGTTTGGTATTTTATTGGCACAAAAGAACAAATTTAAGGGTCTATAAATGAACTTTAATACTCTCTGTAATCATAATCCAATTAACACATGCAACTAAATAACAGACAATTTCATATAGAGTAAAATAGGACCTCTATAACAAGAAAAATAACAAGCAAGGAGAGAATAATTATAATGGGAACTTGATTATCTGTATCTCTGTTGGGTAAATGATAGAAAATTTGAAGAGTGTAACAATCAATAGAGCCTATATTTTCTTTAAAGGCAGTAGCAACAACTTTCTCATCACTGCTTAGTGCTCCAGTACATGGAGAACCTCGGACATCAAATTTACTATTGTATCAAAATATGGAAACTTAGACTTAAACATAGAATTTCTTGGCTTCTATAGGTTGGTTTAAGTATTTTTTAATATATATATATATATATATATATATATATATATATATATGTATATTGCTTGCATGTGTGTAAACTGTTCAGTGTCTACGGAGATCAGAAGAGGGTGTAGTTTCCCCTGGAACTGTAACTATGGAAAATTGTTAGGGTCATGTGGATGCTTTAAACCAATCCCAGGTCCTTTGCAAGACACCCAGTGCTCTTAACTACTGAGCCATCTCCAGGACCACCATATTTCTTTAATTAGAGCACTAACTGGATTTAGTGTGTGGGGGATAATTTAAACCTTCTGTTGAGTGGACTGTTCCTGAACATCAGACACACTGGCTAGCTTCAGAGAGGGAGCTATTGATCCAGTGACCCCACCTGTCCACTTTGCTAGGAGGAGGAACTAAAGGCTTGAGAAAAGCTGGGAGTGTGTACGCGCACAGTGCTCTCAGGGATCCCTGAGATCCTGAGAGTTCAGTCCATCTGGAGTGCAGGGTCCTTGGTGGGACCGGCCCTAGATAAATGTAACAGGAGCACTCAAGAGGCCTTGTAAGTGAAGTCCCCCCATTCACTCTGTAGGAACAACCCATTAAATTCATTAATAATCCCCTTATTAGATGCTGTCCTATGTCCATTTATCTGGGTCTGAAGTGGGGAGGAAAAGGAGGCAGAGTGAAAAAAATGGCTGCAGGTGTGAGTGGCTGAGGTAAATCTGCTGCTGTTCTCCTGAGAAGGGAAAATTTGCTAAGGCAGTGTGTTAGCCAAAAGAAAAGACATGAAATCGGGGGGGGGTATTTAAGGATATGGGGGAAGTAGACATAAATGGGAGTAGATATGATCACATTTCATTATATACCTGTATGGAATTCTCAAAAACAAAGAAAAATATATAAATGGTCACACAGAGTCTCTCTGAACATGATAAACTTCATAGGGAGCCAGTTCAGAAGTTAAACTGATCTGCCTTCAGAGGTATGTAATTGCCACCTCACAATGACCTTTGACCTCACTATCCTCTGCAGCATTCGGTCCTTCTGTGATGACATGGATGCCCAAGCAAGCATAAAGTCAGAGTGATTTCTCATCTCAGTCTAAGAAACACTTTGTCCATGTAGTTTGGCCATTCCTGTTTCTCTAAAAGACAACGTACCATTCTTCTTGAAATATAATTGTATGTAAAAAAGAATGACACTTCCTCAAGAGCTAGAGCTACAGGATCAACCTAGGATGAAAGAGATGAAGAAACGATGTAGTATACTGAAAAGGAACAGAAGGGGAAATTTAAAAAGACACCAAGGTAAATGGAGTTTTTTATCTTACTGTAACAATATATTGAATTATGGACTAGATTAAAATTCAGAAAGCTATAAGAGTTGGACAGAGCCTTAAGAGAGATTTGGAAGGTCTCCAAAAAGGACTCACAGGGAGTAGGTAAGATGAGAATTTTGCTTAGGTCTTCAATGCCAAATGAAAATGTCATACCTTTCAACCGATTTTATATTTAACTGACCCATGAATTGGGAAATCCATCTCCTCTGACCACAAAAGCAATAAGATGCTAGCAATAGCCTTTTAAACTATATGGCAAGAGAATGTATTGTTTTTCATAATGGTTCATTCAGCCATTGATTTCATAAACATACTGAGCATTTAGTAAAGACATAGCTTTCAGATGAAAATAAGATTTATCTTTGTGCTCAAAGTACCATAACCTTAAAAGGAGAAAAATACACAAAACAAAGTTGCATGTCAAGTGAATATCAAGATAAATTTGTCCCAAGGAAAGGAGGCGTCTTACAGGAGCACAGGGAAGGGCTATTTACAGGAGCATGGGCAACTTATCAGTGGCTAACACCACTAAAGAAAACGTCTCCTTTTCCTAGCAATCATTAACTGCCTATAGATCCTCAAAGAGGTGTGGGGCTTCATGAACCTCTCCCTTTTCCATGACAGACTGTTGGTAGTTGTGCTGAATAGTGTTAGTGCAAGTTGACACACCTGGGCTGAGGAGCTTCAATTGGGTCATTACATACATTGGACTGGACTGTGGCCATGTCTGTGGAGTATTTTCTTGATTGTTGAGTGAGGTGGGAGGGCCTAGACGATGGTGAACGGTGCCACCCCTGGGCAGGTTGTTATGTATTATATAAGAAAGAAAGCTAAGCATAGGCCAAGGGAGCAAGCTAGTAAGCAGCAATCCTCCATAGCCTGTGCTTTAGCTCCTGCCTCCAGTTTCCTGCCCTGAGTTCCTACCTTGAGCTCCCTCAACTGTGACCTGGGGGATGTAAGCCAATTGAGGCTCCTTCAACTTAGGTGGGTCAAGTTGACACTAAAGCTATCTGTCACAATTGACCGCTTATCAACTTGACACACAAAACATATCACTATTAAACCACAAACTTTCCATTTCTTGTCCCCAATATATGATGCTAACATTAATGTCACAACATAGGACAGTGCAGCCTTAAAAGACATTAAAAAAGCCAAAGAGTTAAAATTTCAGTCTCTTAAATGTCTTTGAACTGTGGGCTCTTGTAAAAATCCAAAACAAGTACTGTCCTATTTCAAAAGGGAAGAATCAGGCACCGCCAAGCAAAACCTTAGTCCATCAAGGTAGCTAAAGGCTGGACATCTGGGATTCACTCGCAATCATCTTGGCTCCAAAGTGTTTGGGCAGCTCCATGTTTCTGGCTCTGCTGTCCACAGCAAATGCAGCTCATGTCACAGGCCCAGGCCACCTTCGTTCCATGACTGCTGCTGCTCTTGGTGGTTGTCCCATGGTCCTGGCATCTCCAAAAGCAGGAGTCTCCACTGAAACTGAGGCAGCACCTTCACTAATTGTCTCTTCTAACTTCTCCTTGGCACAAAGCCTCAGCTTATCTCCATGACCCCTGCAATCCTGGGATCTTCACTGCAACCAAGGGTGCACATTCACCAATGGCCTTTCCTGGCCTCTCACCATGCCAGGCCTCAGCTGTTTTCTGAGACCCCTTCACATTT
This sequence comes from Rhizomys pruinosus, assembly GCA_009823505.1. NCBI lineage: Eukaryota > Metazoa > Chordata > Mammalia > Rodentia > Spalacidae > Rhizomys > Rhizomys pruinosus. The sequence goes on along the minus strand of VZQC01003730.1, from coordinate 1,543,739 downwards.
CAACACCAGAACCATATAAGAAGCCCTTACACATTACCAAGTCCTGATTCTGGCTTGATATCGAGGGTCAGGTCCCCTCCAAACCACAGCTTCTGTGTGCTGACCCTAAGGAAATTCTTCCCAGATTTCACCACAGTGATGCTGTTCTCTCGTTACTGATTTTTCAGCCCCAGCTAACCAGCATCAATTGTCCCAGTACCAGAAAAGTTTCACTTCAGGTTCTGGTCTCTTCTCTTCTTGATCACAGCTGTTTCTTCAGCACCAGCTGACCAGAACCCACAGATTTTCAATTCAAATTATCATAGAAAGACCCCTGATGGTCTCCACTTCTCTTTGAAGGTTCATAAGCCAAGACTCCATTGTCTACAACTCTTTCAGCATAACTGTTCCAATCTCCACAGCAACAACCTCTTAGCACTCTTCAATGAATTTTCTGGCCAAAGTTCCAAATGCTTCCATAATCTTCCCCAAAACATCAAGGTCAGGTCTGTCACAGCAATACCCCACAATCCTGGTACCAATTTCTGTTCAAATACAAACAGTATTTGAGAAAAAATATCTGCATCTGCGTTGAACATGTACATTTTTCTCTTTCCTTTCAATAAACTGCACAGTATAACCGATATTTATGAAACATTTGCATTTGTGTTAGATATTGTATGTAATCTAGAGATGATTTCAAGTATACATGAAGATATGCATAGCTTATATGGAAATGCCATGTCATTTTATTTAGTAGCCTTTGAGAGTTCATAAGTTTTGGCATCTACGGTGTTCCTGGAATCAGTCCCCTGTGGATTCCAAGAGGTGACTCCATCTATTTATAGATACAGGTTTCTATAACAAGAGTGAAGCAGAAAGTGCTATGAACGTATGCCTTATCTACGCTTGCTGGATAAACAAAAGTAGAGATGGCTAATGGAAGCATGATAAAAACAATTTGAAATCGGAACAGGGGGAGGGCCATTGCTGAGGAAACTTTCTGTATTGGATAAGGTATGTTGGTCATGTGTCAAAGCAGACAGAATCAAGATAACCCTCTTCGCGCAATCTTGAGTCTCCATTTCCGATTGTAATTAAAGTGTAGGGATCAAGCGCTCCACAGGTAACAACCTGGCTATGGTCTAATGCTGCCATTTGGTCAGCAGTCCTCATAATTTTTCTATTTTCTTTACAGTGGCATCTGAAGATGATGCGGATACTACAGAAATGCAGGAAGGAGAAGAAATGCAAGCTAGGAAGTCTGCCTATGGCTCTAATTGTGTGAAAAGTTATAAGTAAATCCTCAGACTGTTGCGGGAAGACACGATGTCACCATGAAAGATCTTTTAATTGAGAAAGCAACATCAATACCAATGTCAATAAATGCTTAAATCAAATTTTGGCTGGGTGTAGTAATTTACACCTGTAATCTCAGCACTCAGGAAGCTGAGGCAGAAGGACTCTCATGAGTGTGAGGTTAGCCTGGGTTACATAGCGAGACTCTATCTAAAATAATCAAATCTTTTTCTGATTCACAATTATTTTAATAGTAGTCAGTTTGTCTCCCTGCACTTGCTTCTTTTCAATTAATCCTCTAAAATTTAACCAGGAAGATGTATTTTAAATGAAATGTGATCTTTCATTTCACTTCCCTTAAACTTTCAAAAGTTCCAAAAGATAAAGTCTGAATGTTAATGTGGCATGTACAGTAGTGAACAGTCTAGCACTGGCCTAACTGCATTTAGACCACTGTATCCTCTGCATATTCATATCTCAGAGAATGGTATAAATTGAGCTTGCAGAGGTAGAATAGTGCTAAACTGATGAACTCTTTATGTATAAATTTTGTAGGGGGCTGCCCTCTCTGATATGGAGCCCAAGCCTCTATCCTATGATCCAGTTCTACTCCTGGATAGCTACTCAGCACATGATACACACACACACACACACACACACACACACACACACATACAAACAAGCACACACTCACACACAGGATGTTCATTGCTGCACTATATAAGATAATCACTGATCATTCAAACTAATACAAATAAATTATATTCTAAAAACCAATACAGTGACCACAAGACAAGCAATTACAACTATAGACAACAACAAGGATGAATCTCACAAGCACAATGCTCAGAAGCCAGGCACATGATAGTACATACTAAATAACAAATATATGCAAAACTAAACAAGCTATAGTGTTTTCAAATTAGGGTAGGCTTATCCTTGAAAAAACTGAGGGAATGTTACTATCCGGAATGTGATATAGGGGTTTGTGGACGGCAGTTAAGATTCCACTATTTGATTGAATACACACACACACACACACACACACACACACACATATATATATATATATATATATATATATATATATATTTCAATTCTCACACTTTATTACATAGGTAAGTGTAGTCCATGCAGAACATCTTCACTGCCAAAAGCCACACAGATCTTTGGAATTGATTTTCTATTGATTTGGAAAAGCGGTAGCTATTGGTTAAATTTCATTTTAATTCTTTGACAATTTCCTACATGTATATTTTGATCAGAATCACCCCAATCTTGTCTCATCTCTCTCTCTCTCTCTCTCTCTCTCTCTCTCTCTCTCTCTCGACTCCTTCTCAATAAGTCCCTTTCCTACATGCCTAACTTTATTTTAATTACCCATTGAGTTTAATTAGGAATGTTTCTGTGAGAATGAATACAGTGTCATTTACTGCCACACAGACAGCCTACCGATGAAGAGAAATGACTGGTCCTGGAACCAGTCCCCTGTGGATTCCAAGAGATGATCCCCCCCTACCTATTACCTAACAATAGATTCTCAGCCAGAAGTAACCAATCATGACCCCTGCCTCCATTCATTCTAGTCTTTGTCAAGTCTTACTTTCTATCACTTGATAGCTATTCTATGTTTCTATAGTCTGCTCAAATTCCTTATGACAAGCTTTATTATGAGACTCCACATGGTACGTTAAGGTCATCAAATAAGGTCAGCAAAGTGAGACACATACAAATGTAAGAAAATTAGGAAAACAATACCCGAATATTGTTGTCATATATCATAGGCTAATCAAGGGAACAGTATTTCAAAAACATTTGTCATATTGTCCTGAATAGAAGACTCAACGTCTACTTCTATGTAAGAGAGAAGTGCTATATGTAGACTTGGAGACTGAGGAAGATTTTCCCAGAAAACTTTTAAGTGTCACAATATAAATGTTGGAGCCAGCCTTTAAGATCATAGCCTGGAATCACACTCATTTGTAATAGTTAGACACTCTGTATCAGGCTTTTCCCATGTGACTTATGGAATATGGAAGAAATGGCAATGTGACTTTTGAGGCTAGATTATAAAAAAAATAAATAAATAAACCACGCAGAGCCAGGAGAGGGGGCACATGCATTTAATCCAAGTATTCACTCAGAAGGCAGAGGCAGGTTCATCTACGTAAGATGAGGCCAGCCTGGTCCACATAGAGACTTCCAGGCCAAGTGGAGATTCAGGGAGATCAGGTCTGAAACAAAGAAACAAACAAATCAGGGGCTGGCTGGAGAAGTGGCTCAAGGGTTAAGAGCACTGGCTGCTCTTACAGAGGACCTGTGTTAGGTTCCCAGACCCCGCATGGCAGCTGACAACCACCTGTAACTCCAGTTCCAAGGGATCTGACACCCTCTTCTGAACACCCCTGATGTTGCACCACATGGGTGAACTTACATACATGTCAGTAATACACTCATACACATAAAATAAAAATAATAAATATTTTAAAAAGAAAAAATGAAAGAACAAAAGAATGTAGTTTCTATCTACTCATTCTCAGAGAAGTTGACCATCATGCCATAAGGACATTCAAACAGCCCTTTAGGGAAAGTACATGTGCCAAGTAAATGAGATTTACTGCCAATTAGACTGCCAGATGAAAAGCAGAATGCTCATCCAATTGGAATTTCTGATAAGCAATGAAAAATAGTTCAAAGTGAGAAATATATCAGCAAATTATTATTTGTCTAAAATTAAAATGAAATGTGGCATCTTGAGTTTTTTTTTCATTTGATTTCTGAAAAATACTAATGCAACCTGTCACCAACCTTGAGACTCAACCATATTCTCCCGCTGAGCTTCAACCAAACCATCCCTTTAAAGATGCATATGATATCTTATCTATAACTTCACAAGAAACTTTAAACCATAACCTCCAAAAAAGCTGCTCCCAAATACCTGTGCCACAGAAATCTAGATAATGTATGTTTGTCACCTAAAGATACTTAGCTTGAAAAGTCCAGTGATGCATTGCACAACTAGAAAGAATGCAAAAAGGAACAGCTACTAATGACCTTAGTTGATCAATATGCTTCTTTTTTATTATATTTTTATTAAAGATTTGTGCATTTCATACAACATTTCTCAATCCAATTTAGACTCATTCCCCCTTTCATGACCCTCCTCACCCACTGAGATCCTGCATTCTGCCATACATGTCTTGCCTCATTTTCTCAGTCTTTTTAAAGTTTTTCTATGCAGGGATTTAAGTGATTTGGGCAGAAGTTTACTGTTTCAGTCAGTTCTCTTTTTTGTGGAATGATTGGACATTCCTGGAATGACTGGACTCAATTCCTAAAGAGTCCAGGTTCTTTTCCTGATTCTTTTATCTTATTTTTTAAATTTTATTTATTTTTATGTGTATGAATGTACTGTCAGCATGTAAGTTTGTGCACCCATGTCCTGCAATACCCTAGAGATCAGAAGAGGGCGTCAGATTCCCCTGGAACTGGAGTTAAAGATGGTTCTGGCAGCCATATAGGTGCTGGGGATCGAACCCGGGTCCTCTGCAAGAGCAGTTGGAGCTCTTAACTTCTAGGCCATCCTAGAAAGGATCCTAGACAAGAAACTACAAGTTAATTCCAAAATATGTCTAGGAATTCATATTTCCCCTTTAATTTTCTATTAATCTAAAATATGCATACATACCCTCCACCCATTTACCAAAATGACAAAGTCTGAAAATGAGTAGTAGGTTACTTCTAGAGCCCTTTAAGGGATTCACATTTTAATAGTACAGTTGCTTTCAGATAAAAAGAAATACAAGATTAACGTTGTTCAGTTTGCCTTGCAACTAGGGATTTGGTGTTAGCGACCACAAATGAGAGATACCATTAGTCATTTGTTTTTCTGGGACTGTGTTGCTTCACTTAGCATGTTTTCTAGTTCCATCCATTTACCTGCAAAGTTCATAATGTCTTTCTTTACAGCTGCATAGAACTCCATTGCATAGATGTACCATTTTTTTTTTATCCACTTGTCAGTTGAGGAACACTTAGGTTGCTTCCAGCTTTTTGCTATTGTGAAGAGAGGTACAATAAACATGGTTTTGCATGTTTCTCTGGGACAGGTTGAGTCTTATGTGTATATACCTAGGAGTGGTAAAACTGGGTCAGTTGGTAGGTTTAATTTGAGTTTTTTAAATATTCTCCATACCGCTTTCCATAGAGGTTGCACAAGTTTGCATTCCCACAAGCAGTGAATGAGTGTTCTCCTTTCCCCACAACCTCTCCAACATTTGGTGTCATTTGTTTTCCTAATTTTAGCCAGTCATACTGAGGTAAGATGAAATCTTAAGCTGGTTTTAATTTCCATCTCCTTAATTATTAGTGACATTTTATATTTTCTAAGATACATCTCAGCCATTTGCCCTGCTTCATTTATGAAGTCTCTATTCAGCTCTTTAATCCATCTTTTGATTGAGTCATTTGTTTTCTTGCTCCTTTGTTTTTTGAGTAATTTATATATTCTTTATGTAAAGCCTCTATCAGATGTATCACTGGTGAAGGTTTCCTCCTACTCGGTGGGTTTTCTCTCCACTTCTTTGATTGTTTCTCGCTGTACAGAAGCTTTGAGTTTAATGAGGTCCCATTTGTCTATTGTTGACCTTGTTTCCAATGCAGCTGCTGATTTAGAAAGTCTTTTCCTATGTCCATATTTCATAGGTTATTGCTGACCTTTTCCTCTATCACTTTCAGAGTCTCTGGCTTCATATTGAAGTTCTGATCCATTTAGAGTTTATTTTTGTACATGAAAAAGTAGGGGTTCAGCTTCATTCTTCTACAAGTGGTTAATCCAGTTTTGCCAGCACCATTTGCTGAAGATGCTGTCTTTCCTTCTTTAAGGATTCTTGGCCCCCTTGTCAAATATGAGGTGGCTGAAATTGCATGTGCCCAGGTTTGGATCTTCAATTTTGTTCTATTGATCTACGGGTCTGTTTTTGTGCCAGTGCCAAGCTGTTTTTATGACTATAGCTTTGTACTACAGTTTGATGTCTGGTATGGTTATCCCCCTGTGTTGCTGTTTTTGCTCAGGGTTGCTTTGGCTATCAGGAGGTTTTTGTTTTCCATATGAATTTAAGGATTTTTTTTCTAAGTCTGTGAAGAAACTCATAGAGAGTTTTATTGAGATTGCATTGAAAATGTATATTAGTTTGGATAGAATGGACATTTTTATTATAGTAATTTTTCCAATCCACGAGCATGGGAGGTCTTTCCATCTTCTGGTATCTTCTTCAATCTCCTTCAGGGGTTTAAACTTTTAGTTGTAGAGATCTTTGGTGTCTTTGGCTAGGTTTGTCCCAAGTTATTTTATTATTTTTGAGGCTATTGCGAATGGGAGAGTCTCCTTAAATTCCTTCTCAATGTATTTATTGTTGGTGTAAAGAAAGGCTACTGATTTTCTTGGTTCATCTTGTATCCCTCTGCTTTATTAAAACTCTTGATTATTTCTAGGAGTTTCCTGGTGGAGATTTTTTTTCATCTCTCAGGTAAAACTATCATATCATCGGCAAAAAAGGATAGTTTGACTTCCTGTTTTCCCAGTTAGTACTCCTTTAATTTCCTTTTCTTGTTTTATTGCTCTAGCAAGCATTTCAAGCACTATATTGAAGAGGAGTGGAGATAGGGGGCAGCCATGCTGGGTTCCTGACTTTAAGGGGAATGCTTCTAATTTTTCCCCAGGATGATGTTGGCTGTGGGTTTGTTGTATATGGTCTTGATTATGTTGAGGAATGTTCCCTCTAGTCTAATTCCCGTAAGGACTTTAAACATGAGAGCATGTTGGATTTGGTCAAAGGCTTTTTCCTTGTTGCTTAAGATGAATATGTGGTTCTTGTCTTTCAGCCTATTTCTGTGCTTTATAACATTTATTGATTTGCATATGTTGAGCCATCCCTGCTTCTCTGGTATAAATCTGACTTGGTCATGATGGATGACATTTTTGATGTGTGCCTGTATGCAGTTTGTGATATTTTATTGAAATTTTTGCATCTATATTCATTAATGAAATGGTTCTATAGGTTTTTTTGTTGAATCTTTGCCTGGTTTTGGAATTAGAGCGATGCTGACTTCATAGAAAGAATTTGGAGGAGCAAGCCAGTAAGAAGCATTCCTCCATGGTCTGTGCTCCAGCTCCCGCCTCCAGGTTCCTGCCCTGAGTTCCTACCTTGGGCTCCCTGAGTGTTGAACTGTGACCTAGGAGATGTAAGCTGAATAAACCTTTTCCTCCCCAAGTTGGTAGTGGTCAGTGTGTTTTGTCACAGCAATTAAAGAGAAACTAGAACAGAAATGGGTACCAGAGAGTGGGCAATTGCTGTGACAGACCTGACCTTGGTGTTTTGTGGGAGAATTGTGGAAGCGTTTGGAACTTTGGGCTGGAAAAGCCCAATGGCTTTTCCCAATGCTTGGAATTTGTTGCTGTGGAACTTGGAGTAATTATGCTGAAAGAGCTGTAGATGTTGGAGGCCTGGCTTGTGAAGCTTCAAGGGGAACCAGAGACCATCAGGGTTGTTCATATATGGCATTTTTTAATTAAGAATCTGTGGGTTCTGGTCAGCTGGGGCTGAAGAATCAGCTGTAAGTAACAAGAGACCAGCATCACTGTGGTGAAATCTTCTGGGAAGAATTTCTTCAGGGTCAGCACACAGAAGCTATGTTCCAGAAGGGGCCTGAGCCTCCAGGTCAAGCCAAAAGCAGGACTTGGTAATGTGTAAGAGTCTCCTATATGGTTCTGGTGTTGAAATTTGAAGGGGTTACAGAGAGCAGCTGAGGCTTGGCACTGTGAGAAGTCAGGAAAGACCATTGGTGGAAGTGCACCTTGGTTGCAGTGAAGACCCCAGGATTGCAGGGGTCATGAAGAGAAGATAAGACTTTGCACCAGGAGAGGTCAGAAGAGACCATTGGTGAAGGTGCTGCCTCAGTTTTAGTGGAGACCTCAGCTTTTTGGAGATGCCAGAACCATGGGATGACAACCAAGAGCAGCAGCAGGTGTGGAATGGAGTGGGCTTGGGCCTGTGCGATGAGCTGTGTGTGCTGTGGACAGCAGAATCAGAAGTGGAGCTGCAGAAACCCTTTGGAGCCCAGAAGATCGTGAGTGAATCCCAGATGTCCAGCTTTGAGGTATTTTGCTAGACTTAGGTTTTGTTTAGGTGTGCCCAATTCTTCCCTTTGAAATAAGACAGTACATGTTTTGGGTTTTACAAGAGCCCACAGTTAAAAGACTTTTAACAAAGTGTGAACTTTTAAGTGCTTGGATGTTTTAAGGACTGTGGGGCTTTTAAGGTTGTACTGCCTTATGTTGTGATTAATATTAACATCATACCTTGGGGACAAGAACTGGAAAGGTGGTGGTTTAATAGTGATGTATTTTGTGTGTCAAGTTGATAAGGGGTCAGTTGTGCTAGATAGCTTTAGTGTCAACTTGACCCACCTGGGTTGCGGGAGCCTCAATTGGGGAATTGGCTCCCTTGGACTGGTCTGTGGCCATGCCTGTGGAGTATTATCTTGATTGTTGAGCAATGTGGGAGGGCCCAGCCCACTATGGGTGGTGCCACCCTAGGCAGGTTGCTTTGTACAGTATAAGAGGGCAGGCTGGGCGTGGGCCAGAGGAGCAAGCCAGTGTGCAGCATTCCCCTGTGGTCTGTACTCCAGCTCCTACATCCAGGTTCCTACCTGAGTTCCTGCCTTGGTCTCCCTGAGTGACCCAGAAGATGTGAGCTGAATAAACCCTTTCCTACCCCCCCCCAAAAAAGAAAGAATTTGGGAGATTTCCCTCTGTTTCTATCCTTTTGAACAATTTGAGTAATAGTGGTTGCATGCCCTCTTTAAATGTTTTATAGAAATATGCTGTAAAACCATCTGGGCCTGGCCTTTTTTAGTTGGGAAGTTTTTAATTACTATTTCAATATCTTCATATGTTATTAGTCTGTTTAAACAGTCAATCTCTTCTTAAGTTTGGTGAATTCCAAGATTTCAGATATTTATTCATTTCTCTTAGGTTTTCGAATTTAGTAGAGAATAGGTTTTTAAAATATTCTTGTATGATTGTCTGGATCTTTTCATTGTCAGTCATGATGTTTCCCTTTTCACCTTGAATTCTATCTTTTTGGAGCAGCTCTTTCTTTCTTTTAGTTAACTGGGCTAGAGGTCTATCTATCTCATTTATCCTTTCAAAGAACCAGCTTTTGGCTTCATTGATTCTTTTTATTGTTTTCTTTGTTTCCATTTCATTGATTTCTGCTTTAATTTTCCTCTTGTCTTTTGGGTTTAGGATTCAGTTGTTCTTGCCTCTCAAGTGCTTCAGGTGCAGTGTTAGATCATTTATTTGTGCTCCTTTTTTTTTTTAAATGTAGGCACTTAGTGCTATAAATTTCCCTCTTAAGACTGTTTTTAAAGTATACCATAGGTTTTGTTGTGTTGTATTGTCTTTTTTACTTAGTTCCAGGAATACTTTTATTTCTTTCCTATTTCTTCCTTGACCCATTCATTGTTTAGGAGTGTGTTGTTTAGTCTCCATGTGTTTCAGTAGACAGTAGGGCTTATTCTGGTGCTGATACTGAGTTTTATTGCACTGTGGTCTAATAGAATGCAAGGGATAATTACAATCCTTTTATATTTGTGGAAGTTGTTTTCTGTGTCCCAGTATGTGGTCAATTTTGGAGAATGTTCCATGGGGCAATGAGTAGAAAGTATATTCTCTGGTGTTTGGGTGCAATATTAGGTAGATATCTGTGAAGTCCATTTGGTGTATTGTATTGTATTGTTCAGTTCAGATATCTCTCTCTTTATTCTTTGTCCAGTAGATCTGTCCAAAGTGCTCAGTGGAGTATTGAAATCCCCTACTATTAGTGTGCTGGGATTAATCTGTGTCTTGAAGTCCTGCAGGATTGTGCTCATAAAGTTTGCTGCACCAGAGTTTGGTGTGTATATATTCATGATTGTGAAATGTTCATGGTTAATTGTTCCTTTGATAAGGATGTAATGGCTCCCTTTGTCTCTTCTGATTAGATTTGCTTTGAAGTCTATTTTGTCTGATATTAGAATAGCAACTCCTGCTTTCTTTTTGGTACCATTTTTTTGGAATATTTTTTCCATCCTTTCAGCTTAAGTTGATGCCTATCCTTGAGGGTGAGATGGGTTTCTTGTAGACAGCATATAGATGGGTTCTGTTTCCTAATCCATTTTCCCAATC
>VZQC01003730.1:1412384-1512331 GCA_009823505.1 Rhizomys pruinosus | reverse complement strand
ATATATTTCTATAAGGTCTTCAAGTGGGGGTTTGTTGAGCAAACAAAGGCCTGAAATTATAGAAATAATAGAAATGAATAGAGGTTTTACCGGAGAAACTATAAATTGACTTGAATGCAGTATTTTCTTTTTTCAGAGTGCTTTTCAGTTCCTCAGTAATGATAACACAAATAGTTCAGACTGATTTGGGTCACCGGTCTCATGGAAAATGCCTACCTGCTTCAGGTTGTCAAAAATGCTTGCCACAAGCCTGGCCAGGACAGTTATCAGGGCTGCTGGGGCTGGAGCAACAGAGCAACTGACTCCGTCAGAAATGAACAGTGAGACTGAGAACTTGTGCCTGAATCTCTCTGGGCCTCTGGGCCTAGTTTGTGAAATCAGAAGCATGTACTCAGTAATTTCAAATACAGTTGTCCCCCCTTACACATGGGGAATACTTTCTTTTTTTCGGGGGGGGGATACTTTCTAGGACGCTTAGTGGATATTTGAATATGCAGATAATACAAAAACCTTACCTATCAAGTTCTGTATGAAATACACATTCAATAAAAATTTACAAGAAAAATAAAAAACCTTACTAATACTGTTTTTTTCCTATACATACATACTTATGATAAAGGTCAAAATATGAATTAGACACACTAAAAGATTACTAACAAAATGAATAATAAATGTCACAATTATAACAATAAACCTCAGTAAAATTTTTATGAATGTGATCTTTCATAAGCGTTGGCATACATTATTTTTTTGTTTTGTTTTGTTTGGTCTTTTCGAGACAGGGTCTCCCTGTAGCCCCAGCTGTCCTGGAACTCACTCTGTAGACCAGGCTGGCCTTGAACTCACAAAGATCCGCCTGCCTCTGCCTCATAAGTGCTAGGATTAAAGGCGTGCACCACCACGCCTGGCTGCATACATTATTTTGTCTTTCCTTATTAAGACAAGAAAAATTTTTTTACCTTCTTAACTTAAAGGAAAACTTTTATTCCTTGTCTTTGATTATTATCACTTTACTTGTGTTTGGGGAAAATAATTGACTAAAACAAATATTTGCTAAACCATATGCACTGAGACATCATAATAATTGACCTGATAGCTGTAACTAATGACTAATGGGGAAGTAGGGATATGCTGAGTAAAGGAATGATGTGTCTCCTTGGTGAGAAAGTTCTAGATTGATTTTTTTCCACTTAATATTTTTAGACCATGGTTTGTAGAAAGCAATTAAAATTCTAGGAAGCAAACCATAAAGAAGAGAGAACTATGGTAGTATCACATGGAACAGTCCACTCTATGGAGTACCTGAACTGAGAAGGGAACTATGGCCCTGGCACTCCAGCTCCCTCCTCTTCTAAAGCAGCAGCACATATGTCTGTTCTATGCATGGGGCCTTCTTAAATGGTATTGTTTAAAAGACACATTTGGCATCTAAAATAAAGTTAGAAAATCAACCACAGTAAAACAATAATTAATAAAAGAGTATTAAATTTTAGCAAAGTAGGCGGAGTATTGATCTGTTAGCTATGCAACACTGGGCAAAATGGGATTCATGAAAGAATTGAAGAGCTGCCATATAGGCCATGTTTTTTGGTTTGTATGGAACATTGGGAGGAAAAGCTAAGGAGATGAGCTGCAAGAAGAAGTAGAAAGAGGAACTCAAGGAAGATGACTACTGGATTCCTGTATGAGGCAGTCTGAAGGTAATTGGGAGGCGGATAACTGGTAAAACATTGGCCCAACTTCTGGACTCTGCAAGAATTCCTGCTTTATCCCATGGAAGAATTCAATGCTTCTGGAACCTTGACAACCATTCAGGAGTCTGGAACCAGAGTTACAGAAAATTAACTCAATCATTACAATGCTGAAATACTTAAAGGTTTAAAAATTCAACTCCTGAAGATTCAAAAGTCTCTCTGAAATGAAAGTCCATTGGTCATGTAAATGAGCTCATTTTTCACAGAGGTCTTCATATTAGGGCCCCTGTACAGAGCTTTCTCTCAGTTGGCAGTTAGCTATCATGATATGAGGAGATCTTGAAAACTGGCAAATTATTATTGTAGCATGAGACAGTAATTTACTTCTATCAGTTTAAATTCTAAAGATCTATCTTGCTTTGCTCAATATTTTTTAAAATTCTACCTTTGTCTAATAGAGACGAATACTTAGTGTTGAAAACTGAATTCAAAAGACAGTTACTGGATTAAGTTGCAGTAATAGGAATTTGATGATTTCAGTTACTGTGGCTTTCACTTTGACAAGGATGATTGAAACAAATTGAAATGGGAACTGATAGGTTATATAGACGTAAGATTATTGGCCAATATTTTACATGGAAATATTCACTCCTAAATATGCCTCATTAGAATCAAAGCCATAAAATATTGCCAATCTTTCCTTATAAAGAGGAAGTTGGCACATTCTGTCTTATATTCCACCAATTTCCGACAAAAATGCTTTGTAAAAAAGAATTAAACATTATCTACTATTTTCTTAACAGCTGCTTACCAGACATTAGACAAAACAAGACCATCTAAATTCAAACCCTGGCTTCTTTAAAGACCCAGGTAAGAAAACATGAATTTTCTGAGTCTGTAAAGCCCAATTCTTGCTCACAGTATAGTGTTCCTCAAATTATTCCATTTAGAATATGTGAGGTTCCTCCTTCAATGTCCAAAATAAATAAATAAATAAATAAATAAATAAATAAATAAATAACAACTATACTCCCTCCCAACAAGAGAAAGGAGAAACAATCTATAATATGCTAGAAAAGCCAAAGGTTACCAGAGACCATCAAAGTGTGAAAATTTTAGATTTAACATAGTGTATGGAAGAGATGTGTATACTAATGTCCCAAGTACCCTTATAACTTAAGGAATAATTATCTAAGGTAGTTAGAGTGGTGCTCATTTACAGCAGCACAATTTGAGACTAAGAAGTTTAATCATATGATCAAGTTCCCTGGGATGAATAACAAAGCAGTATTCATCCCAAGAATGCTCTCTATCCAATGGCATTTGAAAGCATAAGGTGATATATGACTAGTGGCAATTACACATGAGAAAAAACACATTAAGCTTTTAACTGAATCCAATTCTATGTGATCTATGATGTTAATGTTTTTTTGCTTGCTTGATACATGGTCTCACTTAATAAATCAGGCTTCTCTGGAACTTGCTAATATAGAACAGTTTGGCTGCCAACTCACAATCCTCCTTCCTCAGTCTCCCAACTGTTCGGATTGCAGGTATAAACTTTCAGTCTGTTTCTGAATATAAATAATTTGTAGCTTGTCTTTTTCAGAAGATGCACTTAAGGCACCTAAATGTATTTCATCTCTATACAAAGAAAGCAGATGATGGCTCAGATTCTTTGTGAACTTGAGCAGCATTTAGCTAACAATTCAGGACTTGGAAAATATGAAAGTCCAACTACTATTCAGCAAAGCAAAACAAATGTGTAGTTGTAACTACCTCCAGAATCCCCCCTGTAATATTAGGTTAAAGTGCTCTTAAAAGACTCACTTCACACTTGAAATCACACTTTTCCTTTGTTTGAGTTCCCCAGTTCTTCACCATTTTCTATTGAGAGCCCTTCCTTAAAAAAATGACATACGCCATCAGGTAGATGAGGAAGCTTCGGTGGTGAGAGTTTAGGGATATATTAGTATTCTTTCTGCCTCTTGATCCACTAGGTTCTCTGATCCTGAGATAGAGAGTTTGTATTATAAATTTGTCACTTAGGACAAGGTACCACGCAGACACTTATTCTTTGCAATTGACCAGTTGTGGAACTTTTAGTTCATTTTCTTTAAGGGTGTCACATGGGATAGGTGAACCAGGCTCCAGTTGATAGACACACTGAAGGACATTGGGGGGACACAAACTTGGCTCAAGAGGCCTTACCATATATGAGAGAGTATATGAAAACTGGTAGGGGTGGATAAAAGGGGTGCAGATGGTGTGGGGGTCCTAATATGACCAAATATATTATATAAAACACAAAATTTAATAAAAAATAAATCATATACACACGAATGCTTGTCTATGGGATAGCTCATAGGGAATTCAACCCAATGAATAAGAGTGGAGTTGAGTTGGTGGTTTATATTGATTGTTCACTTGACAAGCTCTAGAATCACCTTGGAAATAAATCTCTGGGAATATGTATGAAGGATTTTTGAAGATTAAGTTAACTGAGGCAAAAGACCTACCCCAGCTGCAATAGCAAATAAAAGAAGAAAATGAGCCAAGCACCAGCATTCAACCCTCTCTGCTTCCTGAGTGTGAATGCAATGTGACCAGTCTCTTCCTGCTCCTGACAGCATGCTTCCCCTGCCATGATGGACTGTACTCCCCTGCAACTGTAAGACAAAGTCAGCCCTTCCTTAAGTTCCTTTGTCAAGTATTTTCATCTTAGCAAAAAGACACGTAGTTTGGGGACCAAGTGTACTGGGATGTTTCTCAGAAGAAAGGAATGCTTAATTGGGATTTTGAAGATGTCATGGTGTGAATATGTTTCCTCCAAATTTCAGGTGTTAACATTGTGATAGTATTAAGAGGTGAGCCTTTAAGACAGTGGTTAGAACATGAGTCATTCCCTCTCTATCTCTGTCTTTGTCTAACCTCCCCTCAAACTTGGTATATAGCCCAGACTGTTCATAAAATTGCAATTTTTATGCTTCTCCTTCTTGAGAGCTGGGTATGTGCCACCAGATGCAACTGTGGGTCTGGGGGTTCTCCTGGTAACAGGAATAAGGGTCTTATAATAGAGGTTCACACAGTGTCAGCTAGCTTGTCCTTCAGCTTTGGACAATGTGTGGATTAAGCAATCCCGGTACCTTGATCATGGACTTCCAACCCTCTAGGACAGTGAGGAAATTTGTTTCTATTACTCTTACATTTCAAAGGCTTGGGCATTGTTTATAGCAACACAAAACAAGCTAAATCAGGGATTTCAGAGGCAGCTCAGGGGTTAAGAGCACTGTGCTTACAGAAGACCCAGGTTCAAATCCCAGCACCTTCATGGCAGCTAACAACTGTCTGTAACTCCAGTTCCAGGGGATCCAATGCGCTCTTCTGTCCTTCGTGAGCATTGTATGATAAGGGTGCACTTACACACAGGCAGGCATAATACTTATAGACATAATTAATTAGCAAAGTAATTAATTGTAAATATAAAATAAATAAATAAATAAATAAATAAATAAATAAATAAATAAATAAATGGATTGGAAGACTCAGGAATACATAGACATGAGGACTGGGGGCTGGAGAGATGGCCTAGTGGTTAAGAGCACCGACCACTCTTGCAGAAGTCCCAGGTTCGATCCCCAGCACCCACATGGCGGCTGAGAACCATCTGTAACTCCAATTCCAGGAGAACTCCAGTTCTGGGGGTGGGGGGGGAATAAAGAAAGAAAAAAAAAAAAGAGAAGTGAGGACTGGATAACAGTGGGAGGTAAGGTCAAAGATGGGCTCTGCCCAGGATTTAGTCTAAGGGATGTGGATGTATTCTGTGAGCAATAAAAAAATGTTAATGATTTTTCAGTAAAGGAGAACATTCGTTATGAAATACAATGAGCTACATTAATAAACCTTACCTGATACTAAACATAATTTATTGGACATTTTCCAAGAACATTACTAAGTAATGGGGAACTTGCAAGTGCAGCGCAATGTAATAGAAGAAAATGAAAAATTCTTGGGTGTTGATTACTTTCTGAGTACAAAGAGGTTTTGTGCTCTAGAAATACCAGAATAGATTAAATGACATTGAATTGTGGTTACAGTTAGCCATAAAAATGGATGCCTGCTTCCTAACTCTTGGGACCACTTACTTTACAAAAGGAAATATTTGTCTCTGTAACAAGCTAATTTCTATCATGAAACAAATCTACTTGATACCTCAGGAAAGTGGGACTGCTTTTTCTCTTATTATTAAATACTTCTTACTATTTCTTACCATGTGTTAGGCACGAAAATTATTTAAAAGCCACCAGCAAAGTTAAATGTTGTCCTAAGTTTCCTTTCCAGTTATGATAAAATGCCCTAATGAAAACAACTTAGGAAAGAACGGGTTTATTTTAGCTCACAATTCCAAGTTACATTCCATTACTGCAAGCAAATCCAGTTGTTAGGAACTTGAAGCACCTAATCAGATTCACAGTGAAAAGAAAAGTGAGAATAAATGCATGCATGCTCTTCTTCTGATCAGCATCTGTCTACATTTACAAAATCTGGGATACTCTGCCTAGGGAACGATGATGCCCATATTGTCAGGGTCTTTGCATTAATTAAGACAATCAGGACAATATTCCACAGACATACCCATAAACCAACCTGATCTAGCCAAGCTCTCATTAAGAGTCCCTTCTTCAGAAGAGTAGATGGTACACAAGAGAACCATGGATGGGGAATCATGCTAGCATTACACACCCTGACCAAGCCCATTACAGGACACTTCTGCAAGCACTAAGATTAAAACATAATAAATAAATAAATAAATAAATAAATAAATAAATAAATAAATAAATAAAAAAGAGTCCCTTCTTCAGTGATTCTACACTGAGTAAGTTGACAATTAAAAGCAAACACAAATATCACAATAGATTTATGGTCTCTTTTTATGAAAATTTTTTTTTATTTTTTTTTATTTTTTTGGGGGGGTGGGGTAATTTGGCTTTCTTTTTTTAAGCCAATTTTTATTGAAGCTTTGTACATTTCATACGAAATTTCCAATCAAGTTAGACCCATTCCCTGTTCCTCCCCCACCGCACCAGAGCTCATGCATTCTGCCAAACATGGTTTTCATCTTTTTCTCTGTCTCTTTTAAAATGTTCAGTGCAGAAGTTTACTGTTTTGAGCAGAAGTAAACTGTTTCAGTCAGTTCTTTGACCCAGTCTTTTGTTGTTGTTGTTGTTATTGTTCCTTCCGATCTGCATCACTCCAAAATATGCATATATCCATGCCACATATATCTTTTAGCATCTTCAGCTTATGGTTTCTTTTTTATTATTAGGCTGAAAGATGTCATGTTTGAAATCTCCTCCTTGGCAAGCCCAAACAACCATCAATCCTCCCCTTGTGCTCCACACTGGGGTTTTCCCTTCTCATGGTCACCAAATGAGCTCCAGTAAGCACCATGTCCTGTCTTGATCCTCCTGTACTGGTCTCCATAATATAGCCTGGGTAGTCCAACAATGGCAATCAATACTCTGAAGAGGCTGAAACCCCAATAGTAGCTCAGTCTGCAAGCTGGATGTCTCAGCAGTCCCCATCTGGAACTGAAGGTTTGGAGGATTCTTGGAGAAACATGAGTCTTCAGTCCATATTGGAAGGTTGAAAAGCTGCATTGCAGTGGCAACCTCCCGGTAGTTGCACTTGCCAGTAAGACAGGCAAAACAACCTGTTCTTTTTTTGTTTTTACTTTTTGTCTTTTTCCTAAGATCTCCACGTTTTATACCTGAAGAATTTATGGTTTCTAAACTCCATTTTATTTACATGAAATCAGAAAGGAGTTTCCTACACCATTGAATCTTAATCTATGGTCTAATAAAACAAGTTATTAACTATAGTCAAGTAGAAATTCTTTTGATTTTTTTAAAGTCTAAAGTATTCCAAAAGAAAGTATTTGAATGCAAGTAACACAAAAGTTTCAGTCTGTATTAGATAGATAATATTATAATTAAATTCTAACTTAACATCTATTGTCCATAAATATTTATTGTAAGGAGCTAAATTATACTTTTTAGGCCAGATTATTTGTTGTAATATTTCAATCATGCTTTGAATTGCCATACAGAAGCAACCATAAATGATATATGAACTAATGGATATGGCTATGTTTCAATAAAACTTTAAGGGAAAAAGAAAAATAAAGCCGGGCATGGTGGCACACGCCTTTAATCCCAGCACTTGGGAGGCAGAGGCCGGTGGATCTCTGTGAGTTCAAAGCCAGCCTGGTCTACATAGCGAGCTCCAGGCCATCTGGGACTAAAGGGAGACCCTGTCTCAAAAAGACCAAAAAAAATTATGGGCACAAAAGGTAATAAAATATTAAAATAATTGCAACATAGGAGAGTTAGTGGGATGAATTTGGCTTGAGAATCTACTATTCCAATTTTGGGTTTCTTCAAATCAGGGCTGAACCAAGGTCTATGGGTACAGATAATTTGTTTTAGGAGTAGTAAGTAAAGGAGCCTAGAGACAGAGGGTGGTACAGGGGGTAGAGTAAAAGATACAGGGAGACAGAGAGGGAGAGAGAAAGGCTGAGGGCAGGGAATAAGAGAGCAATGAGTGAGTTACTGAGTTGGTTACTGAAAGCAACTGCATCTCCATTTTGTGCTGGAAATAAAGTGTCAAGAGAAAGAGAGCAAGACCTTTGTTCAGGAGCACCGTTCAGGGAGAAATATGAAGGAATAAGTTCTCAGAACAGTTTGGATCCCGGTCTGAGTTGAAATGGATGCTAAGAGTCACATTGTCTTTGTTAGGGCATTGCCCCCTATATGGCATCTTACCACAGCATTGTGGTGCCTCATATGAGGAAAAAGCTTGCTACCCCAAACTCACAGATCAAGACCCACAGAAGTCCCAAGGAAAAGGGGAACTATAGGATATGCCTAGTCACACATAAGTTGTAGATATGATGAGCAGAAGGTTTTCTTGATAACGTACACACATTAATAGTTATTTGTTCGCTTTTTGCTTTTATCTCCTTTATCAAGGCCCAAACGGCAAGGAACAAGTTCTGAACTTTCACTTTCATTTTGACCTTTCTGTTTTCAATACTCTTTGTTCTCTGAAGCTCCAGCACATTCACAGCAATTAGTGACTTTAAAGGAATTGATGCTAATATATCATCAAAGCAAATTTATGAAGATTTATATATTACTCAGAAATATTGTCCTCGGTAGCCCAACCATGAGACAGTTGTTTTAGGCTTGAGAACTAATTGATGACCTAATAAACTGCTGCTTAGAAATGGTTCAGTAGAAGTGTTTAATTCTTTGGAACCAAATTAGATTAGATATATAGCCTTATCAGAGACAAAACGAACTTCCTAAAACATCCATCTTTTATTGATCCTCATACACCTCCTCCATGTACTTGTTCTGTCTTCCATCCAGACCCTCCCCTGGGACAAGAAGCAGTGAAGCAAACTAAGAAACACTAGTAGAGTACTGAACTCCTGGAATCTCCAGAGACTGGTAATGTTTGCTTTTCCTGCTCTGCATTTTCAGATGTTTATAGAATATTCATTCCTTCCTCAAGATTCATTTGCTCCACACTTGTCTGCTTTTGTTTCATATCTTTGGCATGTCTGTCTTTGAATTCACTTTCCACTTACAATGACATGGATAGGTTAAAGAAAGGATTTTGATATTTGTCTTTTTAGGTTCTTTTAGGTGGTATTTTTGTGTATTCTTCGTGTTCTAGATTGGGGTATGTAATTTAAGATTACATGTGGTAAATTGTAGTGGAGCTTTTCTTTTCTTCTTCTTTTTTTTTTTTTTCTTTGAGGCAGGGTTACCCTGTAGCCACAGCTGGCAGAATCACTTAGTAGAAGATGGATGCTGGCTGAACCACAAGACCGCCCTGCCTCCCAAGTGCTAGGGTTAAAGACGTGTGCCACCATGCCTGGCCACGAGTAATGTAGCTTTTCTAATCCAGGTAGCTACTCAAAGTTTAATCAAACCTCTACTAATATTGAGGAAGTTCCTGTTGTAGTCTTCCAATTATAAGGACTAGTTTAATATACAAAATACTTGTTTAATCAAGGTTTATTTAAGATTTTTTAGTTTGGGGGCTGGAGAGATGGCCAAGAGGTCAAGAGCCCCTACTGCTCTTGCAGAGGACCTGGGTTCAATCCCCAGCACCCACATGGCAGCCGAGAGCCATCTGAGGCTCCAATTCCAGGAGAACTCCAGTTCCAGGGGTGTCCGGCACCCTCTTCTGACTTCCGAGGAGTTGTACGACATGGGTGCACAGACTCGCATGCAGACAGTACATTGATACACATAAAAAAATAAATAAAATTCTGGGTGTGGAGGTGCACGCCTTTAATCCTAGCACTTGGGAGGTCGAGGCATGTGGAGCTCTGTGAGTTCAAGGCTAGCCTGGTCTACAGAGTGAGTTCCAGGACAGCCAGAACTACAGGGAGACCCTGTCTCAAAAAAAAAAAGAGTTTTTAGTTTTGCTCAAGCTTTACTGAAATATTATATAGTGCTTAAATGTATCAGACCAATACAACTGAACTTCTGAATGATTAATGACCATACCTGGAATTCACTCCCCTGCTAGAGTCCCTCAAAACTACCATGTTATTGTTGTTCATTTAAAAGAATACATTTTTTGGAGCCCATGATCCCAGCACTCAAGAAGCCAAGATGGAGCCCATGATTCCAGCATTCAAGACACCGAGATGCAGCCTGGGTTCCCAGCACTCAAGACACTGAGATGGAATTGGTGATCCCAGCACTCAAGATGCCAAGATGGAGCCTGTAGTCTCAGGACTCAAGATGCTGAGATGGAGCCCAGGATCCCAGGACTCAAATCCCAGCACACAAGATGCCATGATGGAGCCTGTGATTCCAGCACTCAAGACACCAAAATGGAGCCTGTGATCCCAGCACTCAAGATGCTGAGATGAAGCCTGCGATCCCAGGACTCAAGATATAGAGATGGAGCCCATGATCCCAGGACTCAAGATTCTGAGATGGAGCTGGTGATCCCAGCACTCAAAAAGCTGAGATGGAGCTGATAATCCCAGCATGCAAGAAAAAAAAAGAAAGAAAAAAGGAAGAAAGAAAATAATAAATTTTTTCTGACAAAAAAATTCAGAATTTGTAAACAACTTTAACCTTGAATGTCAGAATGCATAATGAATACATTTTAAGCAGTGTGTTGATATTTTCAAAGGTACATATGATTAAAGAGCTATCTAAAAAGCTTGAAAATTGGTCTGCTACATGTTGGCACAGATGGCTCCTTAGCACAGGACACTTGGCCTTGTGTCCTATGCTTCATAGCTGATGCCACCAGAAATGTCACATCATGTATTTAGCACACTCCCAGTGCTCTAAGCCCTCAGCACTGCACCACAGAGTAAGCAGCCTTTGTATGCAGGCAAAATGGTGTCTTATCTCATTTGTGGTTGGAGACAAAGTTGGTGTTTTTAGTCAATATACATCTTAACTTGTTGGTTATAGGATTACCTGCTGTATATTATGATCCTGTGCAATAGAACAGAATTGTACATGAATCATTATATTTGAGGACCTGGAATTCCTCAGCTCAATTACAACATAGATTAAGGCTGTGCAAACCTATAAAGCAATAATGAGTAGTGAGTGGGCAGGGATCTGGAGGGTTGACTTTGTGTAAGCTGCTCGTGTTGAATTAAGGCTGCATTGCTGGCAAGGAAGGCCCTTGTAGTGGAAGGGCTGCACTCATTCAGTAAAGGCTAGGTGGAAGACATGGGAAGTAAAGCACTCACTTGGTTTTATGTTAAATGTAATTTCTCATGTACAAATAAAGGCTTATCAAAAACTTGAACAATATTCTTGCTAGATTTGAGGATGTACAGCTTGTAATGCTTTTTTCTTCTTGAATATTTGTGTGCTGGATAGCTTTAGTGTCAACTTGACACACCTGGGTTGAGGGAGCCTCATGGGGGAATTGGCTCTATTGGATTGGCCTGTGGCCACTTCTGTATTGTCTTGATTGTCAGGCAATGTGGGAGGGCCCAGCCCACAATGAGTAGTGCCACCCTGGGCAGGTTATTGTGTGCCATATAAGAAGGCAGGCTGGGCATGAGCCAGGGGAGCAAGCCAGTGAACAGCATTCCTCCATGGCTTGTGCTTCAGCTCCTGCTTCCAGGTTCCTGCCCTGAGTTCCTGCCTTGGGCTCCCTGAGAGTTGAACTGTGACCCAGGAGATGTAAGTTGAATAAACCCTTTCCTCCTCAAGTTGGTGTCAGTCAGAGTGTTTTGTCTCAGCAATAGAAGACAAACTAGAACAGAAATTGGTACCAGAAGACTGGGGTATTGCTGTGACAGACCTGACCTTGGTGTTTGGGGGAAGGATTGTGGAGTCGTTTGGAACTTTGGGCTGGGAAGATCATTGAATGCCTAAAGATTGTTGCTGTGGAGCTTGGAGCAGTTTTGCTGAACGATTTGTAGAATATGGAGGCCTGGCTTGTGAAGTTTCCAGTTTCAAAGGGGAAGAGAGATCATCAGGGCTGTAATCTGTGGGTTCTGGTCAGCTGGGGCTGAAGAATCAGCTGTAAGTAACAAGAGAACAGAACCTGATTTGAAAGCTTTGTTGCACTGGGACAAATGATGCTGGTTAGCTGGGGCTGAAAAATCTGCTGTAAGTAACAAGAGACCAGCATCACTATGGTGAAATCTTCTGGGAAGAATTTCTTCAGGGTCAGCACACAGAAGCTGTGATCCAGAAGGGGCCTGAGCCTCCATGTCAAGCCAGAAGCAGGACTTGGTAGTGTGTAAGAGTCTCCTATATGGTTCTGGTGTTGAATTTGAGAGGGTCACAGAGAGCAGCCGAGGCTTGGCACTGTGAGAGGTCAGGAAGGCCATTGGTGGAAGTGCACCTCGGTTGCTGTGAAAACCCCAGGACTGCAGGGGTCATGGAGAGAAGCTGAGGCTTTGCACCAGGAGAGGTCAGAAGAGACCATTGGTGAAGGTGCAGCCTCAGTTTCAGTGGCGACCCCAGGTTTTTGGAGATGCCAGGACCATGGGTTGACCACCAAGAGCAGCAGCAGGTGTGAGATGGAGCTGACCTAGGCCTGCGAGATGAGCTGTATGTGCCACAGACAGCAGAGTCAGAGAAGGGGAGCTGCTGAAACCCTTTGGAGCCCAGAAGATCGTGAGTGAATCCCAGGTGTCCAGCCTTGAGCTACTTTGCTGGACTTAGGTTTTGTTTGAGAGTGCCTGATTCTTCCCTTTGAAATAAGACAGTAGTTGTTTTGGATTTTACAGCAGCCCACAGTTAAGAGAGTTTTAATAGACTGAATTTTTAAGTGTTGGGACATTTTTAAGGATTGTGGGGCTTTTAAGATTGTACTGTCTTAGGTTGTGATTAATGTTAACATCATACTTTGGGGATAAGAACTGGAAAGGTGGTGGTTTAATAGTGATGTGTTTTGTGTGTCAAGTTGACAAGGGGTCAATTGCACTGGACAGCTTTAGTGTCAACTTGACACACCTGGGTTGAGGGAGCCTCAATTGGGGAATTGGCTCCATTGGATTGGCCTGTGGCCATGTCTGTGGAGTATTGTCCTGATTGTCAGGCAATGTGGGTGGGCCCAGTCCATAATGAGTAGTGCCACCCTGGGAAGGTTGTTGTGTACCTTATAAGAAGGCAGGCTGGGCATGAGCCAGGGGGAGCAAAGCCAGTGAACAGCAGTCCTCCATGGCTTGTGCTCAACCCTGCCGCCAGGTTCCTGTCCCTGAGTTCCGTCTTGGGCTCCCAGAGAGATGAAATTGACCCAGGAGATGTAAGCTGAATATACCCTTTCCACCCCAATTTGGTTGTCAGTCAGAGTGTTGTTTGTCACAGCAATGGAAGACAAACAGACACATTGGTTTACTTGAATGGCTTCTCAAATTGGATGAGGTGGTGGGTCTGTATTTTGTCTTTTCATTATTAAGTAATGAAAACTTTGCTTGCTCTGCAGAATTATATGGCTGTATGAATTTCAGTCAAGGTTAGATGTTTGAGTTAACTTTTGGGGGGGTACTTGGAATAAAATTTGGTTTTATTCCAAGTAACCATTAATCTAATGGTTTAGGAAGATGTATAACGCCACAACGAAGACCTGTCAGAAGCTAAACAGAAGAAAATTAATTCCTGGCTATAACATACCATACAAACATCTGTGTCTATACCTAAGTAACCTACCATAACAATTAGTAATGTTTAAATACCTATATATCTAATTGCACATGCTTCATTAGTAGGATCAAAAGGCTATATATTATACTGTTTAAATACCTATATATCTAATTGCATGTGCTTCATTAGTAGGTTTGGAAGGTTATGCCTGGACAAGCTGGCAGCCCATGAAAGAAAACAGCCAGAATTGACTAGAGACCAAGACAACAGCTCCAGAGAAAGTAGACTGCTTTGCTTCTCATCCAACTGTGCCCCTTTTCTAAGCCTAGGGAACAATCTGCGGAAGAGGGGGTACGGTAGACTGTAAGGGCTGTGATTGGGGTGAATGGTGAAACTACAACAACATAGACTGGACGCTCATTTGATCAACTTGATTGAACATACAAGGCCCCCCTGCTGGATGGTGGGACCCATGAGCTGTGTGGGTTTGGGCACAACTGCTCACAAATTGGTTTTACATGAAGGATGCTTGCACTCACAAATTATCACTTATTGTTAAAAAAAATCAAAACAAAACAAAAAAAAAACAGAAAGATGCAAAAAAGTTATGGCAGAATACATGATCTGGGATGGGTAGGGGTGGGGAAGGGAAGGAGATATATGCCTGAACTGAATTGGAAAATGATGTATGAAATACACAAAGCATCAATAAAAAAATTGTTTTATTAAAAAAATAAAAGAACACATTTTTTTTACTATCCCTTCATACCTCTGTGATAAGAAAAAATGAGTTGCTAATCAAGAACCTATGCCTAGCTGTTTTTCCATTGGAAAGTTTTCACATAAGGTATGTCAGTGGTGGATAAATAAGGCATATAGCCTATTAGATAAAAATTCCCTAATACTCTTCTAGTTTATTTTCTGTTCCTGTGATAAACTCCATGACCAAAAGCAACTTTGTTGGCATGGTGGTTTGAATGAGAATGTCCTCAACATACCTCCCCACCATGACAGACTCTGATCCCTCTGGAACCTGGAACCGTAAGCTCAAGTAAACTCTTCTTCTTATAAGTTCCCTTAGTTGTGGTGTTTTATCACAGCAACAGAAAAGTAACTAATACATTGAGGAAAGGTTTTATTCAAGCTTACAATATAGTCTTTCATTGAGGGAAGGAACTCAAATAGGAACTACAGAGGAATGCTGCTTACTGGTGTGTTCCTCTGGCCCATGCTCAGCTGCTTTCATATATAACCCAGGACCACCTGCACAGGGTTGCCACAACCCACAGTGGGATGGGCCTTCCCATAGCAATCAAAAATCAAGAAAATGACCCACAGACATGTCCACAGGCAAATCTGAGAGTTGAAATGTCCCAACTGAAGTTCTCAGTACACAAGAGTGTCAGGTTGACAACCAAAAGCAACCATGGCACTCATATATGTCATTAGGTGTGTGATATCTTACTAGACTCAGCTACTACAGATATAAATCTAACCATTTTAAAAGATTTACAGGTTTCATTATAAAACTTTAATTTACAGAATGCCAGCTAATTGTTCCAACTAACTATCTTGGATACATTATTACTCATTCCTGTTTTTCATTAAACTTCACAGATTTTTTAACTATCTCTGACAAAAAAGATAACACTAAATTCTCTTCAACAACCTTTAGGCAGTATCAGTGGGCTGGAACTCGCTGTGTCACTTTCACATTTTTTGCCTATCTTAAAGGAGACTCTGAGTTACAATCAGATTACACTCTAACGTTTCTGGCATTAGAGCTATTATAAATAATAACTCAAGGTTTTCAATGAAGGCAACTTTCTCATAGGCGCCTAAATTTACCCCTCTGTTTTTAGCACATTCCCTTCCGTTATAGCATCCATTGGACAATTAACTTCCTCTTTGGAAATTTAGAATGTTTGTTTCTTTTCATTACACTTAAACTAAAAACATTATCCTCAATCAACAAATAATTACTCATATTAAAGAGGGCTGAACTAGAACCACTCAAGTTATATGACAAAATACTGGTATGATTTTTCCTTCCTTATCCCAAGATAATTTCAATATTCTTTTACAGACTTCAAAAGAATAACAGATAACTTTTGCTCTTTTGGGGGAGAGAAGCTTCCTTTCACTTCCCTCCTAGAAAGACTCTATATGGAATTTCATTGTTTCTTGTACAAATCTTTTCTCACATAAGTACACACCCTATTCCTAATGCACTAAATTATTTTTAGACAAAGCTAATAAATCAGGCACCATTTGTGGTGTGATGATGTTAGAATATAAGACTCTCTTATAACCCTCAGAACAACTAACATTATCCAATGCATAGAACTTTTAGCCGCTCTTTCTGCATTCAAGCAATTCCCTAACTCAATCCTTCAGTTTACTAACTGACCTTCACTATGTGGCTCATGACATCCCATTATTGTTTCAAGTCATTTTGGGTCATCAGAATCCTTGTTATCAGTATTTACCTCTATTTAGAGCCTTCTTCATAGAAACACTCATCCAGTTTTTAATTTCATTTTTGAGTTTTTGTGATTTTTGGACAACATAATTTGATAGTATTTGGATGCACCCCTCTATCTGCATCTCCCCTACTGTCCCCTGTCCAATTGAAAGTATATATATATATATATCTGTGGGTTGTGTGTCTGGGTGTCTGTGGGTCCTGTGTGTGTGTGTCCTGTGTGCCTGTATCTAATAGAGTCTAACTTTGTCTTACAGAGTGTCATTTCTGACCCAAATGCTCTTCAGTGTGGGTCTATCATCTAGAGCCTGGTTGAACGTACCGAGAGTACCTTGAAAGACTGACTTTCCCCCCTCGAAGAAGTCATCCATTGACAAAATTTCCTTAGGTTGGTTGGTGTCTTTATCCACTTTCCCATGTGTCTGGAATTCTGTCTGGTTTGAACTGCATGGGATTTGTGCAGGCTGTCGCCATTTTGTGTGTGGTTGAATGAGAAATGTCCCCCCTAGGTGTTCCAATATTTTGAAACATTGGTTTCATTGTGGCTTGTTTAGGAAGGTCATAGAAGGTGTGTCACCATATACACACACCCAGTACATACATTCTAGGTCTAGGGAAAGGAAGGCTCATGGAATTAAAGCTATGTTTAGATTGAAAGGAGTTCAGGCCTAGTAGGAAGGCTTATATTACAAATAAGCTAAGAGTAACTTTTTGGTTGTAAAATGAAGTAAAAGGCCATTTGTTCAGAGTATGTCCATATTGGAAAGTCAAAACCATAAGATATCATTATCTCAAATCAATTTTGGTAAGGGAACAATGCATTCAAAAGTGGACAAAGCATATGGGAAAATAGAACTCATCCTCAATGGTAGATGTTACAATAATTATTTATTTACAGTTATTAAAGCTTTAATATAATCTTGAGACATCCCATCCAAGACTAATCTTGAATAGCATTTCAATGGATGTTCATGTCTGGGTGTTACCGCCTTTTGTAGCACTGGAGTCTCTCTCTTTCTTCTCTCTCTCTTCTCTCTCTCTCTCTCTCTCTCTCGCGTCCTCTTGTCTTTTTGAGTCAGGGTCTCCCTGTAGGTCCCAGCTGGCCGGGAACTGGCCTATAGACCAGCAGGCCGGGAACGCACAAGAGATCCACCGTGCCTGCTCCTCCAAGTGCTAGATAAAGGCTTATGCCACTACACCTGGCTTAGAGGCAGTTCTCAAGCCACCATGTGGGTGTGGGAACAAACCAGGGTCCTCTGAGAAAAGAGTGCTCTTAACCGCTGAGCATTTCTCCAGCCCTCACACTGGATTCTCTTAACTATGGTTAATAGCATCATTTTTTGGCCATAGACTGGTTACAGGAGAAAAGTGTGACCCTAGTCAGAAGTATATTAAAGGCACTTATCAAAAAATTTTCTAGGGCTTTCCTGGATAGAGAATGGTGTTATTTAAGATGGGAAAGAGTATATTGAGGCTGGGGCCAGCACTTGAAGCCAGAAATTGGAAGCATGAAGAAAGAAGGCAGAGCCAGGGGTAACAAGTTTACTTGTAATTTATGCATGTTTATTTAACAAAAAATAGTGCAACACATGCTTCTGGGATGTCATGACAACAGATAACCTGGGGTGATCTGAATTCATCAGATCTAGAGCAGAGAAGAAAAAAATGCAATCAAAACGTATGTTAACAATCTTATATGAAAACCCAGCAGTTAAAACCAGGTAAAGCTGAAATTGCTGCATTGGATGTCCATTCCTGATGGCAATACAAAACTTGAACTGTGAGGAACAAGCTGTTCATTTATCCAAATGTTTAACAATGGACTTTTTGTAACCATGCTTTAAAATTTTTAGCTTATGCGTATGAGTGTATTGCCTGCATGTGTGTAAGCGCACCCATGTCATACAATGCCCACAGATGCCAGAAGAGGGTGTCAGATTACCTGGAGCTAGAGTTATGGACACTTGTTAGCTGCCATGTGAATACTGGGAATCAAACACAGGTCCTCTGCTAGAATAGTCAGTGCTCTTAACCACTGTGCCATCTCTCCAGCCTGTGAAATCATGCTGTTTTTGAAAAAAAAAAAAAAAACACTATCTAACAGCATGAATATACAAAAAATCAAGTCCTGGTTTTGAATTTGATCAATACAAATTTTCTTGCTGAATTACACGTCATTTGAATTCATAGCCCTTTTTAGGTGTGCAAGATGATCAAGGGCAGGTAAACTGGAAGGAGCACAATTTCAACAGTATAAATGAAAATATCTGGATACTCTTATGAGTTCCTTAGATTACCCTCTCACCATGAACTCCTTTCCATTGAGTCTCCTGGTTCTGTAGTATAGCTGTCCTATCCTTGCAATAAAAGTTATTTTTTTATCTGGACTGTGTTTTGGTGGTAAAGAAAATAATTTATATCCTACCACTTATTACCACTAAGTTATTAGCCATAATCAGGGCCTAGCATATCTTTTGAAGAGATGGAGTACGACATCAAACTGTGAAACTGAATGTGTTTATACAAAACAAGAGTGATCAGAATTTGTTAAATTATGATTGTAGTATTGGATATTTGTGTGAATAGAAGGTAAGCATGTGGAATGCAAAGAAGATAAAAAAAACATAATTCTCATAAAATATATGTTATGGAAATACTTAAGCAGCACTATAAGAAACATATCCTGGGGTGATTTTACAACTGTGCTGTGTTAACAATACATGTCTCTATTAGTATTAGTTTCTTACTGGTATTATAACAAGTTACACAAACAGTGCTTCTTTAAAACCATGGGAATATATGCTTTCACATTGCTGAGGGCTAAAAGTCTGAAATAGGTCTCACTAGGTTAAAATGGAGGTATACTCAGGACTCTGATGCTTTCTGGAGACTCCAGGGAAAGTACATGTCTTGCTCTTTCCAGTTTTCAGATGTCACCAGTTCCCCAGTTCATTGCCCATCCTCCATCTTCAAAACCAGCATTCATATCATTCCAGTATCTGCTTCTGTCCTCACAATGTCTCTGACTCTCCAGCCTCCTTATTAAGATCCCTGTGATGATTGTGGATTCCCCCAGATAATCCAGGATAATCTTTCCATCTCACAATCCTTAATTTAATCATATCTATAAAATCTGTCTTGCCAAATAAGGCAACATCCTAATCATGGGTTCTGGAGAACAGGAACATAATTAACTGTTAGGGTTTCTGATCTTACACAGTCTATATAGGCTGGATTACTCCTCTGAAATTTTGATCCCCTTCTTATACCATTTGCTATGGAAATTCTGCCATTTTTCCTTGACTTGGTTCTGATCATCAATTTCTCCTAACTTTCATAAACCATTTTAACTGTCTCAGCACAGTCCCCTTGGAATTTTGCCAAGGCATTGTATTACCCATCAAACAAAAATGATCCTAAATCTGTATATTTCCCTTTGATCTAAGCTTTTGTTTCTACATCCTGGATGGAGTACCCTAAAAATCCATTAGCAGAGGTCTCATGTGGATCCTAATACCATACATTGGTTAGGTCTGGCAGCAATGTTGGGAAAAGATCTTCTTTTTCCCTTGGAAGACTACCATTTATCTGGAAAGCTTTATTCTTCTCGCTTTAATACCTATAGGAGATAAAATCATCCCACCATAGTTTTTAAACTTTCTTTTAAAAATATTGATTTGAGAATTTCATACAATGTGTTTTGATCATATTCAGACCACCTTCCCTTGTCTCCATTCTCTCCACAGTTTTAGCTACAATATGTCAGACGCTAGCTATCTGATCTGTAATTTCCTCGTGATGACGTTGTCAGTGCCAACAAGAGGATGGGTATGGTGGTTTGAAAGTGAAACTTCTTCCACGGGATTAGATGCATCAAGCTGATGGCACTGTTTCAGGAAGTTGTGGAACCTTTAGGAGATGGATTCTCACTGGAGGAAGTAGATAGATCACTGTGGGATACGTATTGTGATTTTTTGTGTGTGTAGACCGAGTTTGGGCCGTACTCTCTGTCCTTCTTTGTCCAAATATGCTCAAGCGGACTCACATTCCTGCCTCTGTGTCAGAGAGCTGCTCCTTCCCTCATACTTTCTATATCCTGAGCAAAAATAAACCTTTGCTGTCTTAAGTTGTTGGTTGTTGGGGTTGAAGAGATGGCTCAGCAGTTAAGAGCACTGACTAATCTTGCAGAGATTGGGGGTTCAATTCTCAGCACACACAAACCAGCTAACAACCATCTGTAACTCCATTTCCAGGAGATCCAATGCTCTCTTCTGTCATCCACAGGCATTGCATGACACAGGAGGACTTACATATGTGCAGGCAATATATGCATATAAATAAAATAATAAATAAAATATTAAAACAAAAACAAAAAAGGTTGTTGGTTGCCAAATATTTGGTCACAAAATGAGAAAAGTAACTAAGGCAGTGAATGGTCCCACTTGAGAGCTTCTATCCTCACACCACTCCTAGAATCAAACTTCTTTATAGGAGTATTTTGGGGAAACATGTAAGGAACACATGGTTAGGTACATAGAAAATGCATTTATACTCATAGAAATGCACTCAGCTGAGCCTAGGTAAAGCACTCTGAAGATCACATAGTACTTTAGATTGTCTTACATTGAGCCAAGGGGGGTGAGTCTTTATATGTACGTAAAATCTGAATTATTTAAGGGGAGTGACTACAGCAATATGAGATATTGGGACAGCCACTGGCAACTTCCAAAGCAGTCTTCTGCCTAGAGGTGTCAGCTACTAGTTCCCAGTGGATGGAGAAATGGGTGTTTCCAGGTTTCAGTCTGGAAGGGAAACATGTCTGATGCATAGCAATATCTATTTATCAAGACCATGTAAAAAGTTGATAAAATTGCCATACCCCAGCACCTTGTATATGCAGAATCCTTTCTTTATCTCCAGTTAAGGGTGTGGCATCTTGAATCCTTATCTAAATGTTCTGACCCTTCTTCCTATCATCTATTTCCAAGAATGGAAATTTGACAAATGAAAGAACATCCTGAAAAGGAAATAAACTATTTTTAAACCCCTACTTTTGCTAATGCATATTCCGCCTAGTTTCACTTTTGTCTTTCTGACAGGGAAGGAGGGTGAAGAAAAGTGCATTTAAAGGGAAGCTTTCTACATCCCTGATGAGAGAATGTAGGGAAAGAGCCACCTACTAGATTGGAGTAAGATTTTCCAAGTGGCAGCAACCAAATTCCTAACTGGTTTCTTTTGGTATTACAAAGTTCATTTCCACCTGAGAATACCATGGGATCAGCTTTTTCCTTGCTGCCACATCGACAGTGCCAAGTTCTCCAGACTTGTCACATGACAACAGGAGAATTTGTCAAGAATCTAAGGCTATCATATTTAATAGATCGTACTGTAGTCAGAGTTCAGTAAGTCAAATGATGTGAGATGTCAGCACACAAACGAGTTCAGTGAAAAAAAATTAGTGAAAGGCAAAACAAAGATTACAATTTTATTTATTTATTTATTTTTTGGTCTTTTGAGACAGGGTCTCACTGTAGCCTAAGATGTCCTGGAACTATCTCTGTAGTCCAGGCTGGCCTTGAACTCACAGAAATCTGCCTGCCTCTGCCTCCCAAGTGCTGGAATTAAAGGTGTGCACCACCATGCATGGCTCTGAAGATTACAATTTTAAAGAAAGTCAAGTTTCATATAGCTTCAATCAGTACATGGCCAATTTCTTTAGAGAACAATCTATTAGTGGACCCAGATGAGTAGATACAGTTTTGGTGGAGAAGGGGAACCTCCATTTTCCTCACCCTTTAAAATCTTTTCTCACTAGTGATCTTTAAAACTCATTTGGTCTATGAGTTCAAGGCCAGACTGGTCTACATACCGAGTTCCAGGATAGCTGGAGCTCCTTGTAGCCTCTATCTCCAAAAGACAAAAATAAATAAATACCCACAGTAAGAAAACATCTTAAAACTCTCATTTGATTTTTATCATCCTTATGAAAAGACAACATTTAAAACATTGAAACAATGGAGCAAAGAGCTGAACAGAGACTTCACAAGTGAGGAATTAGAGATGGCTGAGAAACACCTTAAGAAGTGTTCACCATCATTAATCATTAAGGAAATACAAATCAAAACCACTTTAAGACATCATCTTACTCCACTAAGACTGGCTAGGATCAGGAAAACAAATGATACCAAGTGTGGAGAGGTTGTGGGGAAAGAGGAACACTCATCCACTGCTGGTGGGAATGTAAACTGGTATAGCCACTATGGAAAGCAGTATGGACAACCCTTGGAAGACTTGGAATGAACTTGCCACCTGACCCAGCCATACCACTCCTAGGCATGTACCCACAAAATTCATCCTACCACAGAGATACATGCACAACCATGTTTATTTCAGCTCTCTTCACAATAGAAAGGAGCTGGAACCAACCCAGGTGCCCCTCAACTGAGGAGTGGATAGAGAAAATGTGGTACATCTTCACAATGGAGTTCTATGCAGCAGTAAAGAAAGATGACATCATGAGCTTTGCGGGTAAATGGCTGGCGCTAGAAGACATCATGCTGAGTGAAGTAACACAGTCCCAGAAAAACAAACGATGAATGGTATCCCTCATCTGTGGATGCTAGTGCCAATTACCCAGTCGTAAGTATTTCTAGTGCACGGTCCCTTGAGCTTTTGTCCAAGTAGTTGGGAGTGATGCATATTGAAAACAACAACAACAACAACAACAGAAAGGACTGCATCAAAGAACTGACTGAAAACTGTGAACTTCTGCTGAAAACAGTCAACTTCCACATCGAGAATTTTGAGAAAGACTGAGAAAGAGATGAAAAGCATGTTTGGCAGAATGCATGACTCTGGGGTGGGGGGGTGGGGGGGAACACGGGTCTAGATTTGATTAGTAACATAATCTTGTAATATATATAATTATATATATATATATATATATATATTCAAAATAAAAAAAAAAAAACATTGAATCAAAGAAAAGAAAGCAAATGTAAGTGAATAAGCTGACCAAAGACAGATATTTATCATATGATGAGGCTGTGTGAAATCTAAAGAAGTCAGACTCATAGACACAGAGAAAAGGGTTGTTATTAAGGAGCCAGAGATGAGAAGAGGTAAGTAGAAAAAGGACACAGTAGTCAAAGGAAACAATGTTTCAGCTACTCAGAAGAAGGAAGATATAGTGAGGCATTCTGTAACATGGTGACCAGTTAACATCCTGCAAATTTCAAAGTCACTAAAAGACTGAAACAGTAAAGTTCTCCCAAAAAACAATAATCCTCTGCTTTGAAAATGTTAAAAAGACTCAAAAAAAGATACAAGGCAGGTATGGCAGAATGCATGAGCTTGGGTGGGGGTGGGGGGCATGGAAAGGGAAATGAGTCTAAACTGGACTGAGAAATGATGTATGAAATGCACAAAACTTCAATAAAATATAAAAAGAAAAGACAATTGTTTTTTTTAACTCACACAAAAAAGTAAATCTTAAATATTTTCAGCACCAAAACGTGGGTGATATGTCAGATGTGTTAATTAGCTTAATTCTTTATTTCTTGGATGTATACATAGATCAAAACCTCACATTCTACCACATATATTTTGTAATTATTTTCCAATATAATAAAAAAGAATAAAACAAGCAAATAACATCAATCTATATTATAAATCAAACTTAAAAGGAAGCAAAAGTGTTTTGCTTATTTTTGACAGTTTCATATATGTATGCAATGTATTTGGATTAGATTCGTCCATTACTCATTCTTGTCTCTTGTCTCTCCTTTATTTTATACTTCTGTTATATCCCTTCTTTCTGACTAATTTCGTTTTATTTAATTTATTTTGGCTGACATATACAAATTTAAAGTTGTACATATTCATAGGGTCACGTGATGTTTCATGCATATATACATTGTTTAAAACTTGAAACTGCTGAACATGTCTAGGTCGTTAAACATGTATAATTTCTTTCTGGTTAAACATTCCACAGCTCGGACTGGAGAGATTGCCTAGTGGTTAAGATCACTGACTGCTCTTGCAGAGGACCCAGGTTTGATCTCCAGCACCCACATGGCAGCTGAGAACCATCTTTAACTCCAGTTCCAGGGGAATCCGACATCCTCCTATAACCTCTGCAACATTGCAGGACACAGGTGCTCAAACCTACATGCAGACTGTACATTCATACACATTAAAAATTCCACAGCTCAAGCTTTTGAAATGCATGCAATATCACACATATATTGATCCTACTGTAAAATCGTACACCAAAGCATCATGCTGTATGTAACCAACTTGGTATTCATTGATCAGTTTCATCCACACATCTCTTCTTTTTTTATTATGTTCAGGGGTTCAGATTTTTTCTTTTAATTTTATATTACTCTAAAATATGAACATATGCCTTCTCCCCATGTACATTAATGAATATGCCAGAAAGTAGGTGGTAACTTAATTCTAGGGCTCATTAAGATATTCAAATTGTAGCATCACAGTTGCTTTCAGATAGAAAGAAGTAAAACAATAACATTTTTCAGCTTGTCTTTCAATTGGGGATTTGGCACTAGCATCCACAAATGAAGGAAACCATACCCCATTTGTTTTGGGGGGACTGTGTTACTTCACTTCTTATAATGGCTTCAAGTTACATCCATTTATATGCAAATCTCATGATGTCATCTTTCTTTACCACTGCATAGAACTCTGTTGCATGGATGTACCCCATTTTTGTTATCCTGTCCTCAGTTGAGGGGCATTTGGGTTGGTTCCAACCTTTTTCTATTGTGAGAGGAGCTGCAATAAACATAGATGTGCATGAATCTTTGCAGTAGGATGAGTCTTGTGGGTATGTACCCAGAAGTGGTATGGTTGGGTCAGGTGGTAGGCTCATTTTGAGTCTTTTAAGTGTTATTCACATTGCTTTCCACTATGGTTGTACAAGTTTACATTCCCACCACCAGTGGATGAGTGTTCCCCTTTCCCCACAGCTTCTCCAACACTGGGTGTCTTTTGTTTTCTTGATCTTAGCCAGTCTTATCAGAGTGATATGATAGCTTAGAGTGGTTTCAATTTGCATTTCCATAATTATTAATGATGTTGAACATTTTTTGAGATGTTTTGCAGCCATCTTTACTTCTTCATTGGTGAAGTCTCTGTTCATCCCTTTACTCCATCTTTTGAGTGAGTCATTTGTTTTCTTGCTTCCTTGTTTTTTGAGTAGTTTATATATTCTGTATGTTAATGCTCTGTCTGATGTATCACTGGTGAAGATCCCCCCCCCCAACTCTGTGGGTTTTCTCTTCACTTCCTTAATTGTTCCTTTCACTATACAGAAGCTTTTGAGTTTGATGAGGTCCCATTTGTCAGTAGTTGACCTTATTTCCTGCACAGCTGCTGTCTGATTTAGAAAGTCTTTTCCTACACCTATGTCTTGTAGGTTGTTGCCAATTTTTTTTCCTATCACTTTCAGGATTTCAGGTTTCACGTTGAGATCTTTGATCCACTTGGAGTTGATTTTTGTACAGGGTGAGAGGTAATGGTTTAATTTTGTTCTTCTACAAATGGTGATCCAATTTTGCCAGCACCATTTGCTGACAATGCTATCCTTCCTCCACTGAGGTTTTCTTTGACCCTTTGTCAAATATGAGGTGGCTGAATTTGTATGAGCTCAAGTTTGGATCTTCAGTTTTGTTCTATTTGTCAATGGGTAAACAAGATAGACAGACCTCTAGCCCAGTTAACCAAAAGAAAGAAAGAGCAACTCCAAATCAATAGTATTCATGATGAAAAGGGAAGCATCACAACAGATAAAGATCCAATCATATGAAAATACTTCCAAAATTTATACTCTACTAAGTTTGAAAACCTAAGAGAAATGGATGAATATCTGAAATCCTAGGAGCCAACAAAGCTTAACCAAGAAGAGGTTGACAGTTTAAACAGACCCATAACAGGAAATTGAAGACATAATAAAAATCTCCCAACTAAAATTGCCCAAGTCCAAATGGTTTCACAACAGAATTCTATAAAACATTTAAAGAAGTCTTACAACCTTTACTACTCAAACTGTTCAGAAGGATACAAATGGGGAAATATCCCATACTCCTTCTATGAAGCCAGCATTGCTCTAATACCAAAATCAGGCAAAGGCACAACCAAAAAAGAAAACTATAGACCCATCTCATTAATGAACCTGCAAAAATTCTCAGCAAAATACTGGCAAATCTCATACAGGCCCACATCAAAAAGATCATCCATCATGATTAAGTTGGGTTCATACCAGAGATGCAAGGATGGTTAATCAAGCATAAATAAATAAATATCTTAAAACATAAATGGACTGAAAGACAAAAATCATACAATCATCTCAGTTGATGCAGAAAAAGCCTGTGACAAGATCCAACATCCCTTCATGTTTAAAGTTCTAGAGGTAATTGGACTGAAGGGAACATTCCTAAATCTAATCAAAGCCATATACTACAAACCCACAGCCAAACATCATCATAAATGAAGAAAATTTAGAACCATTCCCTTTAAAGGTGGGAACTCGACAAGGCTGCCCCTATCACCACTCCTCTTCAACATAGTCCTTGAAATGCTTGCTAGGGCAATAAGACAAGAGAAGGAAATTCAAGGAGTACTCATCAGAAAAGAGGAAATTAAACTATCCCTTTTGCAGATGATATGATAGTTTACCTGAGGGATGCTAAAAACTCCACTAGAAAAATCAGTAGCCTTTCTTTACACCAACAATAAACAAGTGGAGAAGGAATATAAGAACTTCCCAACTTGCAATAACCTCAAAAAAAAAAAAAAACCCTGGGGACAAACCTAACCAAACACACCAAATATCTCTACAAAAAAAATTTTAAACCCCTGAAGAAGGAGATTGAAATTTACATCAGAAGATGGAAAGACCTCCCATTCTCATGGATTGGAAAAATTAATATATTAAAAATGTACATTTTACCCAAATTGATATACAGATTCAATGCAATATCAATCAAAATCCCCATGAGTTTCTTCACAGACTTAGAAAAAAATCCTTAAATTCATATGGAAAAACAAAAGACCAAAAATTGCTAAAGCAACCCTGAGCGAAAAGTGCAGGGGGATTGTTTTACCAGACTTCAAGCTATATTACAGTGCTATCAGTCATAAAGACAGCCTGGTACTGGCACAAAAACTGATTCATTTCTATCTGACTTTCATGTCTTCTAAATTAATGAATTCAATATAAATAATAGAAAGTAAAAATAAATAAACAGATGTGACTTTAAATGAGAAACCAGAAACTGGGTGTTTAGCCCACTGGTAGAGTCCTTACCAAGTATGTTTGAGGTCCTGGATTTGATCTCTAGTTCCCAGTGCACATACAGAGAGGGAGACAGAGAGAGAGAGAGAGAGAGAGAGAGAGAGAGAGAGAGAGAGAGAAAGAGAGAGATCAAATAAAAAAATACCAAAATAGGAGAAAACAATATGAAAAGACAACCATAGTAACAATGTTGAAATTTCTATCTGAAGAAAACTAAAAAATGAACATACATTTATAAAACTGAGATCTAGAGAGAAAGGAACAGAAAGAATTTAAGAAAGGTGTGATTAAAATAAAACTTTAAGGGCCCAAGAGATAGCCCAGTTTTTAAGAGCACTGACTGCTCTTGCACAGGAGCTGAGTTCGATTCCCAACACCTACATGGCAGCTAACAGCTATCCTTAACTCCAGTTCCAGGGAATCCAACAACCTGTTCTGACCTTCATGGGCATTGTATGACATGGTGTGCACTTAAACACATGCAGGCAATACACTCATACAGATAAAATAATAAATAATATACTTAAGTTTTAAACTTTATGATCAAAACACATTGCATGAAGCTTTCAAGAAATTAATAAAAAATACTTTAAAATATGCAGGTAATAATTGGTAGAAAGGAGGGGCTGGAGAGATGGCTCACCATTAAGAGCACTGGCTGCTCTTGCAGAGGAGCTCAGTTGGATTCCTAGCACCCACATAGCAACTAACTGTCCATAATTCCAATTCCAGGGGATCTGAAACCTATTGCTGACCTCTGCAAGAGTCACACTACATGCATGCACTTAAATATATGCAGGCAATACACTTATCCACAAAAAATAAAAATAATAAATGAAAATTTTTTAAAAAGAATTGGTAGAAAGCAAAAATGACATATGACTAGAGTATGTGCAGGAAAGTCCTGGGTAAAATCATTGAGGTGGGACTATGGTAGAAATGTGCTTCACATATGGAGATCCCCAGAATCAAAACAGAAAAGATTTAATACAGAGAGTTAGGTGAATTATTGTGATAGAGGAATAAAAAGACACACACACACACACAAACACACAAATCTAAACTGGCAACCTACTAGTTCATAAGAGGTTGATTACTAGAATCTAAAGATTTGTAGGAGAAGCCCCAAGGAAATGGGACACAAACTCTGAGGAGGAGGCACTGCCAGCTTATCTAAGTACCTCTAAGAAGTACAAAGAAGCTAGTTCTGTGAAATTCCACTGTCTGGGTGAAGAATCAGTACTTTGATGACAATGAGTGACAGGAACAGAGGTGAACAGAAAGGACCAAGTCTCTACTCCCCTTTCCAACTTGATATCTCCTTCTAGTGAATCCTATTGGCTTGCAAAGTCCCTGTCTCAGCATAATAAAACATAACCTTGTCTACTCTGATTCCCACTAACCACGCAGGACTATTTAAGTTTCAACTTAAAATTTTGTTGAAATATTTAAATTAAATATTTTCTGGAGCTAGAAGGGTGGCTCAACACTTAATAGCACTGGCTGCTCTTGCAGAGGACCCAGGTTCTGTTCCCAGATCTCATAGGATGGCTAACAACTGTCAGGTAACTACAATGTGTGACATGAGTGCGCTCAAATACATGCAGGCAATACACTCATACACATCGAATAAAAATAATAAATAAAATATTCTTTAAATTGAATTTTGTGAATTTCATACAATTTATTTTGATCACATTTAGACACCTTCCCCTATCTGTACCCTTCTTACAGCTCCCACGCACCCACTGGATTACATGTATTTTGTCATCCATGTTAAGGCCTATTGAACCACAAGTTTGAGCCCCAAATGTCCTTCAGTGTGAGTCCATCCACTGGAGCCAGGTTAAACTATCTAGGGTCACTCCCTGAAGAAAACATATTCTCTCTCTCTCTCTCTCTCTCTCTCTCTCTCTCTCTCTCTCTTCTCTGTAGTTATTGGTTGTTAATAGTTCCTTGGCTAAGGTTTGACCTTTTTGCCTATTTTTCCACTTCTATGTGGTGTTTTGTCTGGTTTGAGCTGGCCTGTGAATTCTGCATGCTGTTCAACTTAAACATTTGAAAATCATATTAAAAACTTAGTTCTTTATTTGAAGTAGCCATATTTGCAGTTCTCAAGTGCCGTAAGTGGTTAGTGGCTGCCATATCAGTCAGACAGCACAGATGTAGGGCAAAGTGCAAGCGCAAATCACCAAAGAAGAGGTCATCTTGGCAATTTTCACCTTTTGGTCTGTATCTGTAAGCCTAGAAACCATCTCTATTCCAGCAAAGATCATATTTTTTCAAACAAATAACATTATCATGTCATTAGCAAAAGACTTGTCTTCAATATGATGAAGAAAGAACATGGCAATATTTTGAGTAATTACATTAAACAGCTACTCTTGGTGCAAAGCATTTTGTTTACATTATCCATTTAATGTTACAATATAGTTAAGTAACTTTTTATACTATATTTCATATTCAGGACCTGGATTTTATATTACTTGAGGCTTTTTACATGCATTTAGTGTGTTTCAGTGTGTGCGTGTGCATGTAGATGTGTTATCTATTGGAGTGTGTGGCTGTATGCACACCAGATCACACACGTAGAAGTCTGAGGATAACTTGCTTCAGCAGAATCTCTTCTCTCATATGGATCCCAGAGATGGTATTCAGGTTGTCAGGTATGGAGGCAAGTGTCTTTACCCACTGAGTTTTCTCATGGGCCCTAGATCATGGAATTCAAAGCCATTAAAAAAGCGCTTGTCAAAATTACACAATGGGTACAAAACTTGTTGATTAAACCTCTGGAATATCTTGTTCAGACAGTCAAATGGAACCCAAACATTCACAAAAAGGATATTTTATTTGCTTGCCATTGTTCAGTAGGATGTCATTTTCTAAAAATGTATAAACTGGGCTCAGAATGACAAGAAATTATAATGGCACCTAACAGCATAAGGTATTATGAAAATAAAAGTAATTTCAGTAAATACAATTCACTCACAATAGAGTTATAATAATCGGACAGGTGAGAATAAAGGTTGTCTTTCTGGTTTCATGAGTTATCATATTCTACTATACTTAGTGTTTAGAAATAGCTTGGGAGACCAGCTCAGCTGCAGGTTACAGTGCCGCATCTGGTAGGGGATTGTGGGAAAGGGAAGCTAAGCCTGCCAGGCACACAGGTGGGTGACCTGGGCCAGACCAGCTCAGCTGCAGGCTACTGGGGCGTGGGCTAAGCAGGCAGACACCCCTCCAACTGGAATTCCAGAGGGAGTGTTCAGTAAGCCCTACAACCAACCTAGAGGAACTGGCTGGCAGCAGCAGAGGGAGCACAGGGCTCAGAGGGTGTCATAACGGCTGTTACCTACCCGGTTCTTGCAGAATGGAAAGGGGAGAGTGAGCTATATCTCCCAATATATAAACAAAATTGAAAGCGTGAAATCTAGACAAGTAAACACTCCATAAATAAAAAGAAGGGATCAGGGAAATTGATCCTTCAACATGGTGAAGAGGCATTTGTGATTTACAACAGAAGACAGGCAAAAGGAAATTCACATGCCAAGAGCACAAAGAAAGAACAATATGGGAAAA
This sequence comes from Rhizomys pruinosus, assembly GCA_009823505.1. NCBI lineage: Eukaryota > Metazoa > Chordata > Mammalia > Rodentia > Spalacidae > Rhizomys > Rhizomys pruinosus. The sequence goes on along the minus strand of VZQC01003730.1, from coordinate 1,481,098 downwards.
GCACAGAATAATTCCACACTAAAGTCTACTGAACCTATGGAGGATTCCCAAAATGGGACCTCCCTGGAGGTAGCCCAGGACACAAATCATAAAACAAGCACAGATATATTCAAAGAAATCATGGAACTAAGGGAAGAGAATGAAAAACTCAGAAAAGACCTAGAGGGAAAGAATGACAATCTTCAGAAAGAACTAAAAGGAGAAAATGACAAACTCCAGAAAGAGCTAGAGGGAGAAAATGACAAACTACAGAAGGAAGTGGAAATACTGAAAAGATCCCATGCTAAAATAAAAATCAAACCAGAGAAGCAAAGAGCTACAAGAAAAGATTGAGAAGCTCCAAAAGGGAGTAGAAATAGTAAAGAAAACACAAGACGAAATAAAAAAGGAAATCAAACACTCATACAATCAAGAGGAAAGAACGGGAAAAAAGCCTCAGAAGTAGAATGGAGGAAGCAGAAAAAAAGAATATCAGACATGGAAGATAACACGGAACAACTAAAAATCTCAAGTAAAGACTATAAAAAATTTAAAAATACACAAAAATGGAACAACCAGGAAATGTGGGACACTATGAAAAGATCAAACCTCCACATCATAGGAATACAGGAAGGAGAAGAATCCCATGAGAAGGGTATTGATCTGATCTTCAACAGAATAATAGATGAAAAATTTCCCAAACTAGTAAAAGACAAACACATACAAATACAAGAAGCACATAGAACACCAAATAGACAAGATCAGAAAAGAAACTCCCCACACCATATCATAGTTAAAATACTAGACACCCAATACAAAGACAAAATTCTAGGAAACCTATTAGAATTATAGGTGACTTCTCAGTGCAAACTATAAAGGCAAGAAGAAGGTGGACCAAAGCATTCCCAGTGCTAAATGACTACAAATAACAACCCAGGTTACTATACCCAGCAAAAATGGCAATTCTAGTTGAAGGAAAGAGAAAAATCTTCTATGACATAAACAAGATGAAATAATGCATGCCCAGAAAACCAAATCTTCAGAGAATACTTGAAGCAATTTAAAGGGCAGAAAAGAGGAGCAACTATCCCCAGGTACCTTGAAAGGGAAATTAATAAAAGCATAACTGCAGAAGTAGAAACCTAGACCAAAAATACAAATGGATGACAAGGGAAAAGGAAGCAACACACATCTCTCAATTATAACCTTAAATATTAATGAACTAAATTCCCCAATCAAAAGGCATAGACTGGGAGAACAGATCAGGAAACAGAATCCATTGATATGCTGTCTACAAGAAACCCATCTCACCCTCAAGGATAGGCATCAACTCAAAGTGAAAGGATGGAAAAAAATATTCCAAGCAAATGGTACCAAAAATAAAGCAGGAGTTGCTATTTCAATATCAGACAAAATAGACTTCAAAGTAGAAGCAATCAGAAGAGACAAAGAGGGCCATTACATCCTTATTAAAGGGAAAATTAACCATGAAGACTTCACAATCATGAATATATATGCATCAAACTCCAGTGCACAAATCTTTATAAACACAACTCTACAGGACCTCAAGGCACAGATTAACCCCAGCACATTCATAGTAGGGGACTTCCATACCCCAGTGAGCCCCTTGGACAGATCAACTGGACAAAGAATAAACAGAGGGGCATCTGAACTGAATAACATGATACAGCAAATGGACCTCACAGATATTTACCAAATAGTCCACCCAAACACCAGAGAATACACTTTCTACTCAGCACCCCACAGAACATTCTCCAAAATTGACCACATACTGGGACACAGAAAAAAACCTCAACAAATACAAAAAAATGACATAATTTCATGCATTCTATCAGACCACAGTTCAATAAAGCTCAATATCAACACCAGCATAAGCCCTGCTACCTACAGGAACACGTGGAGACTAAACAACACACTCCTGAATAAGGAATGGGTCAAGAAAGGAATAAAGAAAGAAATAAAAGCATTCTTGGAACTAAACGACAATGACAGTTCAACACAACAAAACCTATGGTACACCTTAAAAGCACTCTTAAAATGGAAGTTTATAGCCCTGGGTGCCTATATTANAACAAAACCCATGGGTCACCTTGAAAGCAATCCTAAGAGGGAAGTTTATATCCCTGGGTGCCTACATTAAAAAAAGAAAGAGCACAAATAAACGAGTTAACTCTGCCGCTAAAAACACTCAAAAGACAACAACAAATGAACACTAAACACAACAGACAGAAAAAAATGACAAAAAGTCAGAGCAGAAATCAATGAAATAGAAAAAAAGAAAATATAAAAAAATCAATGAATCTAAAAGTTGATTCTTTGAGAGAATAAACAAGATAGACAAACCTCTAACCCCAGTTAACCAAAAGAAAGAAAGAGTAACTCCAAATCAATAGAATTTGTGATGAAAAGGGAAACATCACAACAGACAAAGATCCAGGCGATCATACGGGACTACTTCGAAAACCTATACTCTACTAAATTTGAAAACCTAAGCAAAATGGATGAATATTTAAAATCCTGGGAATTACCAAAGCTAAACCAAGAAGAGATTGACAGCTTAAACAAACCCATAATATTTGAGGAAATTGAAGATATAATTAAAAACCTCACAATTAAAAAAAGCTCTGGAACAGATGGTTTCATGGCAGAATTCTATAAAACATTTAAAGAGGTCCTACAACCACTGCTACTCAAATTGTTCAGAAGGACACAAACAGAGGGAATTCTCCCAAACTCCTTCTTTGAAGCCAGCATCACTCTAATACCAAAACCAGGCAAAGATACAAGCAAAAAGAAAGCTATAGACCCATCTCATCAATGAAAATAGATGCAAAAATTCTCAACAAAATACTTGCAAATCACATACAGACCCACATCAAAAAGATAATCCATCATGATCAAGTCGGATACATAGAAGAGATGCAGGGATGGTTTGACATACATAAATCAATTAATATTATAAAACACATAAATGGACTGAAAGACAAAAATCACACAATCATCTTAATTGATGCAGAGAAGGCCTTCAACAAAATCCAACACACCTTCATGCTTAAAGTCCTAGAGGGAATTGGACTGGAGGGATCATTCCTCAACATAATCAAAGCCATATACAAGAAACCCACAGCCAATATCATCCTAAATGGAGAAAGGTTAGAAGGATTTCCCTTAAAGGTAGAAACTCGGAAAGGCTTCCCCCTGTCACCACTCCTCTTCAACATAGTGCTTGAAACACTTGCTAGGGCAATAAGGCAAGAAAAGGAAATTAAAGAGTACTAATTAGAAAAGAATAAGTCAAACTATCCCTCTTTGCAGACAGTATGATAGTTTACCTAAGGCATGCTAAAAACCCAACCAGAAAATTCCTAGAAATTATTAGGAGATTCAGTAAAGTGTCGGGATAAAAAAATTAACCTAGAAAACTCAGTAGCCTTTCTTTACCCCAACAACAAGCAACTAAAGAAGGAATACAAGGAGACCTTCCCAATTAAAATAGCCTCAAAAACAATAAAACACCTAGGAACAAACCTAACCAAAGACACCAAAGATCTCTACAAAAAAAATTATAAACCCCTGAAGAAGGACATTGAAAATGACATCAGAAGATGGAAAGACCTACCATGCTCATGGATTGGGAAAATTAATATAGTAAAAAATGTCCATTCTACCCAAATTAATATAGAGATTTAATGCAATCCTCATTAAAATCCCCAAGACCTTCTTCACATGCTTGGAAAAAATCCTTAATTTCATATGGACAAACAAAAGACCCCAAATAACCAAAGCAAGCCTGAGTGAAAAAAGCAATACAGGGGGGATCTCTATACCAGACTTTAAACTACACTACAGAGCTATAGTCATAAAAACAGCCTGGTACTGGCACAAAACAGACCTGTAGACCAATGGAACAAAACTGAAGATCCAAACTTGAGCACATACAATTTCAGCCACCTCATATTTGTCAAAGGGTCCAAAAAGACTCAATGGAAAAAAGACAGCATCTTCAGCAAATGGTGTTGGCAAAACTGGATCATCACTTGTAGAAGAATAAAATTAAATCCCTACTTCTCACCCTGTATGAAAATCAACTCCAAATGGATCAAAGACCTCAACATGAAGCCCAAAACTCTGAAGGTGATAGAAGAAAAAGTTGGCAGCAACTTACAAGACATAGGTGTAGGAAAAGACTTTCTAAATCAGACAACAGCTGCACAGGAAACAAGGTTGACAATTGATAAGTGGAACCTTATAAAATTCAAAAGCTTCTGCACAGCAAAAGAAACAATCAGGGAAGTGAAGAGAAAACCCATAGAGTTGGAGGAAACCTTCACTGCTGATACATCTGATAGAATATATAAACTACTCAGAAAGCAAACAAGTAAAAAAACAAATGACTCACTGGAAAGATGACGTAAAGAGCTGAACAGAGATTTCACAAGTGAGGAAATAGAGATGGCACAGAAACATCTTAAAAAGTTTTCAACATTGCTAATAATTAAGGAAATGCAAATCAAAACCACTTTAAGATATCATCTCACTCTGATAAGGCTGGCTAAGATCAAGAAAACAAATGATACCAAATTCTGGAGAGGGTGTGGGGAAAGGGGAACACTCATCCACTGCTGGTGGGAATGCAAACTTGTACAGCCACTATGGAAAGCAGTGTGGAGAACCCTTAAAAGACTCAAAATGAGACTACCGCCTGACCCAGCCATACTACTTCTGGGTATATACCCACAAGACTCATCCTATCGCAAATACACATGTACAGCCATGTTTATTGCAGCTCTCTTCATAATAGTGAAGAACTGGAACCAACCCAAGTGCCCCTCAACCTATGAGTGGATAGAGAAAATGTGGCACATCTACACAATGGAGTTCTATGCAGCAATAAAGAAAGATGATATCATGAAATTTGCAGGTAAATGGATGGAACTAGAAGATATTTTGTTAAGTGGAGTAACACAGTCCGAGAAAAAAATAAAAGACAAATTGTATCCCTCACCTGTGGATGCTAACACCAAGTACCTAGTTGTAAGGCAAATTGAGCAACATTAACATTATATTCTTCATGATCTGAACACAACTGTGCTCTTATATTATTAATCCCTAGACAGGCCCTAGAACTAACCTACCATTTATTTTCAGACTGTGGATTTTTGGTATATGATGGTAGGTATATATACATATTTTAGAGTAACATAAAGCTAAAATGGAAAAAGTTGAATCAAGAAATATGATATGGATATAACACAGTTTGTTTACAGAAGATAGAATTTTAGTATAGGTTTGACATATCAGGCTGGTGTAACTTAGACTTTCTGGGTGCTTAATGTCCACTTAATACCCATATCAATTTAGCCAAGGGATCTAAGGGATAACTTTGTTCCTTGCCCTCAGAGGTCAAGTAAGTCTCAGGGGAATATGCATGGGGGCATCTCTTGAAATGTCGTGCAAATATGAGTCACTAGTCTTCCTGTGCAGGGAGGTCTTGGAGATCCACTAATGGGACTTCAGCCAGTATCCAGCCTATAAAGAGGAAAGTCCTTTAAAAAGGACGTGCTTTAAAAAGAGAAGGCTGGCCTAGCAAGACCTAACTGTGTCCTCGAGTGGATGAAACTTGTGGTTGAAAAGCCAAAAGGAGCCAGGGGATCATACCCCCCCCCCAAAAAAAACCCGAGTGACCCTTGAGGACCAGATCCTCAACTGACCGTGAGAAAAAAAAACCTTGTTTAATCTGGCCTAACTATGTAGCCTTAAACATCCAAAAGGAAAGTATAACCAGAAATAAATAATCAGTAAGGTCTGAGAAATTGTACTTCAGATATAAAACTTGAGAATCCTCCAAACCTTCAATGCCAGATGGGGACTACTGAGATATCCAGCTTGTGGAATGAGTGGCTACTGGCATTTCAGCCTCTTCAGAGTGTAGACTGCCATTGTTGGACTACCCATGCTGTGTAATGGAGGCCAGTGCAGGAAGATCAAGACAGGACACACATTTGCTGGACCTCATTTGGGTGACCATAGGGGGGAAGGGACCACAGCGTGGAGCACGGGGGCAGAATTGATGGTTGTTTGGGCTTGCCAAGGTGGAACCTTCAAGGACTTCCTTGGGGAAAACATGACATCTTTTGGAAAGAAAGAAAGAAAGAAAGAAAGAAAGAAAGAAAGAAAGAAAGAAAGAAAGAAAGAAAGAAAGAAAGAAAGAGAAAGAAAGGAAGGAAGGAAAGAAAAGAAGGAAGGAAGGAAATAAGGAAGGAAGGTGTGGCCTTGAAGGCTGGCAGAATGTCCCTGAGCCGGGGCAGTGAGTAAAGATGGCGCTCTGGAAGACAGGCCTCAGCATCAGGCTGTGTGAACTTGCTTCTGCAGCCTGGAGTCAAAGGTTAGAAGACAACCGGGAAGCCAGGGCTTGGATGCATGCTAGGGGTAAGAGAAGCCAGGTAGCCTAGAGCTCCAGAGTACCAGCATGAAATCCACACTCCCCCCTGGCTCTGGCTGTGGCCAGGATTAGGGATGGGGTAGAAGTGGGAGGTCCACAGTGGAGGCCGATGGCCATTTCCCACGGGAGAAATCTGGACAACCTCACAAAGACAGGGTGGTGAGTGGAGAGGCCAGAGTAAAACTCAGACCGCCTCCTTTTCTCCCCACAGACCTTTGCCCCAGCTGCCAGGGTTCAAAGCCATTTCCTCGCAGCCCTCCCTCCCTTGACTCCCCAGGGCTTCTCTCTTGTGTGGTCTTTATAGATCAAACAGAACACAGGGTCCAACTGCCGCCTCTGTGTCTGTTAGGAGGGCTCTGATGGACGATGGCTGCCGGATAGCAGGGGGAAGGAGGGTGGGGTGCAGGACTTACTGGAGTGGGTCTCCCAGGAGGTGGGTGGGGACACGGCACTGGAATAACCAAGCCAGTACACGAAGGAACGTTTGTGGAGGGCCAGTGACCAGGTCTAAGGGTTTGTAAACACGATTCTGATGCAGGTGTAGATATTCAGAATCTCAAACGGATAATCAACAGAAACTGATTTCAGGGTTGAAATGAGGCCACGAGGCCCATGGCACAGTTTGAAAAGCACTAAGGACCCCAACTCTCCACCCACATTGTACATAATAATGAACATAGCAAGGCCTAATTATAACTGAGTACTCCTAAATGCCCATACACATATGATTTAATTTGCTGTACCTCAAGCCACATGACATGGGTACTATTGTTACCAAGACACAGACAAGTTATGTCCTTGCCCAAGGCCACAGGAAGTGGCAGATGCAGGGACGCGGTTCATTCTAGAGAGTGGGTTCTGAACATTAACTATTTAATCTCAATGGGGAAACCGGGGGCCAAAGAAGGACAGAGATCCTGGGGCTCAGCCTGAAGCAGGGTCCCAGCCCTGCTGCTACAACCCGGGTCCAGCCCCATCCTTGGCTCACCCAGATCTTCGTGGTGACTCCTGGGCCTCCAGGCCTAGACTGGCCTCCCTCCGGTCCATTCTCCATCCAGCAACCAGAATGAACANATCAATAAAAATTAATTTAATAAAAAAAAAAAAAAAACTCAGTTTCCTGGGGGCTGGAGAGGTGACTCAGTGGTTAAGAACACCAACTGCTCTTACAGAGGACCTGGTTCCTTAGAACGTGACTTTATTTGATAATACATCTTTACTGAGGTAATGAAGTTTAAATGGGGTTATCAATTTGAGACAGTCCACTCTAGTTAGTGTCCCTATCAAAGGTAGACAAGCCCAGATATAGTGGCATATTCATATAAACCCAGCACTCAGGATGCTGAGGCTGGATGATAGCAAGTTTCATTTCCATATAAGATTTAGAACCCAGGCATACTGACCAAGAATTCTTAGCAAAGCTATAATACCTTATAGAATAACCCCCACCAAAGGAGAGGAAGGTTACACATTTTGCCTATCCAGTAAGACCCTATTTTGAAAAATGAATGAGAAAAAAATCATTTAAACATTGGACTCACCATCTCACTCCTGTGTACTAGCAGAAGCCATGAAAGAGCCCTGGAATAGACCTTTGCCTAGCATCTTCTGAACAGCAAATGCTCTGGCCCACCACCTTGATGTCAAGCTTCCAGCCTCCAGAACCTTGAGACAATAAATTTCTTGCAGGTGAGTCACTGAGTTTGTGGTACTTGTTACAAAATCCTGTCATATTTTTGGTTTATCTGTAAGCAACTATGTTGTCATAATGTGAATCCCTCAATGGGCTCTAGAATCCACCCACCAATTATTTTCAGACTCTGTAATCACTGTATATGAGTGGAGAGTATGTATCCATATTTTAGAATAACATGAAATTAATGGAGGAAAATGTGAATTCCTAAGCATAAAAAAAGACTGAGAGAAAGATGCAAGACAGTTACGATAGAGTACATGATCTGGGATGGGTTGGGGTGGGGTGGGGGGAAGGGATAGGGGAATATGCCTGAACAGAAATGAAAAATTATGTATGAAATACATAAAACATCAATAAAAAACAACAAAATCCTTGGCAAAATAAATGGCAAGTTCTGTGAGGAATCTGAGCATGGGAGGAACTATGTAACACAGCTGTGACTGAATTTACAAAAAGGCAAGGAAGAGGATATGGGCACTAAAAACCCCTATTTACAAAGGTCAAGGATGGTAGAGATATTGAGGCTGAACAATTAGCCTGTGGTTTCTCAGCAGCTTCTTGTTTGTTTGTTTGTAGGGCTTCTTTTTTATTGAACTTTTGTGCATTTCATACACCATTTTTTAATTAAATTTAGACCCATTCCCCATCCATGCCCGGCGCTTGCCATAACTCATGTATTCTGCCATACATGTTACATCCTGTCTTTCATCTTTTTCTCAGTCTTTTTTCAGTTTCTCGATGCAGAAGTTTACTGTTTTGGTCAGTTCTTTGAGCAAGTCTTTTTGGTTGTTGTTCCCTTCAATTTTATATTGTTCCAAACTATGCATATATATATATATACTTCACACATATACCAAAAGTACAAATCTTGACTTCTGTATAAGGATTTGGTACTATGAGCCACAAATGAAGAACACCATCAGCAACCTCTTAAGAATGAGGAAGACAACTCCAACTAGCAATGGCTAGAACTGTAACCTAAACCATCACAAGCTTTGTTCCATATGCTCATTATCTTTGAGGCCCTATTAACCACCTGGCTCTCCTCTACTGTTAATATACTATTCCTTCCTAGAGCAGCCATAAAGATTCCATTTCCTCTTCTATATGAACGAATTACATTTGCTAACACATTTGAATCATAGACGCTAACAGCCTGATTTCCAGAACTGCCTCCATGCCTCCTATAAAGAGAATTACAGAAACAAATAGATATATAACAATTGTGTTATGCCTAAAAATCTTACATTTGTATTCATACTCTTTTATATTGGAAATTATTTAAAAGGTGTAAAGAACTCACTTAAAACATATCACAGAGCTGCCAGGAATATTAGGAACATGTTTTTGTCTGAAATTTGAGATTCTCTAACTGGGTCAAGAGTATCTTGCTGAAAGCGCAGCTCTCAGAAACTGTCATTTTGTACTTTCCTTCCAAAAGCATCCATCTCAAAAGAAGTTCGTGCGCAAATTAGTGAGAGGATTATTTTTCAAGATGTTGAATAACTCTGCTAGGAAGAAAGAGCAAGGGTCTCCATGCAAGCTTTTTCATGACCTACTTTGATTAGAACCTTACCCTCCTTCCACATCTGCCTCACCTGTCCCTACCTAAAGTGAAGCAATTTTTAGGAATGAGTATAGACTTTGAACCCTGTTGATGAACTGAAAGCAGGGGATGGGTTTCAAAATCAATGCACTACTTAAAAACTCTGATATATTGAATTCAGAAATTTAATATATTGTCTCACTTTTAAGGGAACTAAAATTTGTCAAGAGATAAAAACACAAAGAGTAAATTGCAAGTAACCTTAAAATTTTGTCATAAATAGTATTTCCATTTATAATACTGTTGATTTGAAAAAAAAATGTGCGACTTGGGATTTTTGTTGTTGAATAAGGAATGAAAAGTGTTATCTTTTCTAACACACAATGTCATCATTAAATACATTGTAAAATATATTGTAAAACAATTTTTCTTCACATTTCCAAAGCAAAAGGCAATTTGAAGACATGGATTTTATTTCATAGCAGAGATATTATCTTTGCCCTTTGGAGAATTTATACTGTTTCCTTATCATGTGCTTAATTTATACTTTTGGCAATGCCTTGCATCAAAAAGAACATCAAATTAAAGAAAATTAGAGGAATTTGTAGCGAATTCCATATTTCCAAATGAATTATTCAATTATAAGTTACATTGAGGTTACAGTAAGACATGATTTAATCAATTCATTTTCTATATTTACCTGTTCTGGATTTCTCTTTATTTTAATATGATAAATATTTTTAAAATGGGCAAATCAATGTATGCCTATTTAAAATTACACTTATTTGTTTATTCATTGCGCATATGTATAGGGGTGGGTATGTGTGGAGGTCCAGAGAACAACATGCAAGAGTCAGGTTACTCCTTCCATGTTGAATTCTGGGTATAAAACTCAGGTTTTCAGGCTTGGCAGCAAGCGCCTTTACCCACTAAGCCATCTCACCATCTCTCAAAATATACTTTTAACATATAAGATATCTTGTAGAAAATTAAGAAACCTTACAAGTTTAATTAAAAGTGCATAATATATTGAGCTCTTAAAAGTGAGCAAGGGATTTGTGCATGCTAAAACATGGATGAATTTTGAAAATAATATACTAAATGAAAGAAGATAATCACAAAACACTAGATATCATATAGTTCTATTTACATACAATATAGAGAATAGGCAAATATATAGAAATAGAAGTTTATGGGGCTGGAGAGATAGCCTAGTGGTCAGCAGAGTGCCCACTGCTTTTGCAGAGGACCTGGGTTCGATCCCCAGCACCAACATGGCGGCCAAGAACCGTCTTTAACTCCAGTTCCAGGAGAATCCGATACCCTCTTCTGACCTCCGCGGCATTGCACGACACACACGGGTGCACAAACCTACATGCAGACAGTACATTCATACACATAAAAAAAGAAGCTTATTATTGGTCACCTCAGAATAATAGCTTAAGTGTATAAGGTTTCATTTGAATTAATGAAAATGCTGTAAAATTAATTATAGTAACAGCTGCAGAACTTTCAAATTACACTAAAATCACTGAATTGTATATTTTTAATTTGTAAATTGTATGGTATTTCTGTTATGATTCAATAAAGCTATTAACAACCAAAATGAGGAAAAATTTAAGCCTATAAAATTGTGTTCTATTGCAGGGAGATATTCAATTAAGCCCTAACTATGTAGTATTTGAATCTATTCACTCTCTAAGCAGTAGTCAAATGCTCACTGAACTTGCCAGAGAGAATGTGAAAATTCCTTCCTTACATTGAGCATAGGTGGCCTATGACATGGAGTTACCTTTCTTCTCTGTAATTGCAAAGCACATTTTATATACTCTACTTACCAAAAAAAGACACATTTCATGCTATGGGCTTTGTGAGAAAAGCAATATTTGGATTGGATATAGACTCAGACTGGGAAATATGGTTGGGTGGGAAATAAGAGTCAGTTAGGGAAAGTAAGGCTGCAAAGCTAGTCTGAAGTTAGAATGGGAAGGATTTCTCCTGGGCCTTGACAAGAATTTCTTTTCCCTACAGGCACTAGAATACTGTTATAAATCTGTTTACTATGTTTCTGTTAACATAAAGTTAATAAGCCAGGGCTGGAAAGATAGCTCACCAGTTAAAAGCACTGGTTGTTCTTGCTGAAGACCTTGGTTTGAATTCCAGCACCTACACAGTTGCTAACAACTGTCTGTGTAACTCCAGTTCCAGTGGATCTGATGCCCTCTTCTGTCCTCCATGGGCATTGCATGACAGAGGTGCACTTACACACATGCAAGCAATACACTCATAAACATAAAAATAAAAATAATTAAGTTTTATGAAGCTAATAAGCAGTGGTCTAGGTCAAACTGTCAAGGAGAGCCATATCTAAGAGAGCACAAGACCCGGGTTCGAATCTCAGGACCCACAACCATCAGTGACTCCAGTTCCACGGGATCCAGCACCCTCTTCTGACATCTGCGGGCATTGCACAACACAGTGCACTTTCATACATGCAGGCAATACACGTATACGCATAAAATAAAAAGGAAGGATGTAAAAAGAAAAGTAAGGCTTTTAAACTATTTTGGAGGCAGAAGTAATAGCTTGCTAACTGAAAGATCCTGGGAATAAAACTGAAGGATAAAGAGATGAAAGATATGAGAAGATGCAAAAGGCTTTATGTTGGGTGTGATGCTGCTGTTAATTAAACTAGCCAACATCAGAGGAAAAGGGATGAAAGGGAAGATGAGTTGATTCACCATGCTGAATTTAGATGCTTTTGGAATCATGGGTTTGGATCTAAGGAGGAGGAAAGCAGATTATATATATATATATAGTAGATATATTTATATATATAGATATATGTGTGTGGTGGTGTGTGTGTGTGTGTGTGTGTGTGTTTGGAAGTTGCCTGCAGAATATGAAGGCAGGCTATAGCTTAAATTTTCTTAATGTGGTATCTCATTATCATGTCCATGACAAACGCAGTTACGTGTCGCATCATAATCAATATCTCCTGATAATCTAATTTTTCTTTTTAAAAATGTTTTTATTTAAGTTTATGTGCATGTTTCAAGTATTAATAGGTCTTAATCAAATTTTAGACTCATTCCCCCATCCACAACCCCTTAGCTCCCCACTGGATTTTGTGTAACACATTTTTATGATCGAGAACAGTAAATGTTCTAAGAGATAGGTATCTGGAAAGCCACACAACTACTAAGAATGCCAAGTCAGTGCTTCTTCCTGTTTCTTACAAGTTCTAAGTTGTATACAGTCTTGGCAGCATGTAGGCTTATCCAGGAAATCCTATAGATTGAGATGGTAGAAAAATCCAGTGTAGGGGCTAAAGAGATGCTTCAGTGGTTTAAAGATCACTGGTGGGGCTCTTGGAGAGGACCCAGTTCAAATCTCAGAACTCACATGGTGAACTAAAACCATCAGTAAAGGAAAGGAAAATATTATGTGAAAACAGGCACAGAGAGAATACCATGCGAAGGCAGAAGAGAACGGACCCATGCATTTGCAAGCCAAGGGAAGTGAAGGTTTGCCAGCAACTACCAAATATTAGGAAGATATAAAGCAAGAGCCTTATGGGCTGAAAATGATGGCCCCAAAGTTGAGAGCACTGATTGTCTTTGCAGAGGCCCCCAGGTTTGATCATTAGCACCCACATGATGGCTAACAACATCATGTAACTCTATTTCCAGGGGATCCAACACTCTATTCTGAGTTCACATGGGAACATTTGCACAGGTGCACTTACAACGCAGGCAATACACTCATACACATAAAAATTAAAAAAAAAAAAAAAACAAAAATAACATCTTCACCTAATAAAGAAAAAAAATCATAAGCTGAAGATGCTAAAACCTAGATATATGTTCCATGCATGGTGATGCATGTTTTGGGGGTGCATATTGTGAAGGAATAACAACAACAAGGAGACTGGGCTCAACGAGCTGAAATGGAAACAGTGACACTTCTGCTTGAAACAGTAACTTTCTGCATCTGAAAGAATTATTGAGAGAGACTGAGAAAAGATTGAAAAAAATATTTGATCAGATACATGAGCTCTGGTGGGCTCGGGGACAGGGGGGGGCACACCGAAACCAAAACAAAATCCAAAAGAAAAAACCCCAAAGGGTCTAGATTTGATTTGAATTTTGTATGAACTACACAAAGTATTGCAATAAAACATTGGTTTTGGAAAAATTAAAAACAAAACAAAATAAGGAAGCCGTACTATGATGATTGTTCAGGATATGTGGCCTGTTATACTTGGATTTTCAGACTTCTCGAGATATCCAAAACTGCGACAGTACATTTCTAGGTTTATTCTAAGTAGTTTAAATATATAATATAATGATTCTTTTGATAATTTCATGATGCATGTATTTTTTTTATTCAATTTAGTTTTTATTGATGCTTTGTTGCATTTCATTCATTTTTTCCAATTCAGTTCAGGCTTATTTCCCTTTCCCCTTCCCCCCCACCCCCACCCCATCCCAGATCATGCATTCTGCCATAACTGTCCTGCATCTTTCTCTCAGTTTTTTTTTTCATTTTTAGCTATAAGTGATAATCCATGAGTACAAGCATCCTTCATGCAAAACCTATCTGCAGGCTGCAGATGCATGTATTTTGATCACATTCAGATCCCCTCTCATTTTCACCCCCACCTTACATGCCTCCCTGACTTCATCCCCCCTCTATGATTACTTTTTAAAAGCCTATCAAATCTAGTTTGTGTCCCCAATTCTCTTAGGTTTGGGTGCATCCCCTGGTGCATGCTAAATCTATCCAGCATTCATTCATATGGTAAAAGTATTTCACCTTTTTCTAAAATTTCTAGTTTTTAAGAAACTCAGCTTGTAGTACTTTGCTGTGTCCGTCCTAAGAAACTGAAACAGCAGGGATCAAGAATATATGAATTAGCAGTCTAACTTTCCTTTGTTGTACCTACACATATACTCTGTACCAGCTTGGGGAACCACAGATAAACAGTTTAATAAACTTCGCATTAAATTAATTCAATAATTTAACTAATAATTTGTTTTTGAAAACTTAGGTTATGATATATTTTCAAGTTACAATGCTTTTATCATTGCGGTCTATTTTTATCTTCGCTGAGCTCTGCAGTCCTTACTTCTCTTTTCATATGATTGTCTCAGACAATGTTTTTGCATGTTAAAACCAACTGAAATACCTCAAGCATTATTTTGACAAACATCACTGCTCATTAGTAAGGGATTTAAATTATGCATAGGCTTTGTTTACATGCTGAGCCACTAATTGTCAGTCATTGGGATATGCACCGTAAATGAACACAGTGTTGGAAAGCACAGAAGGAGAAACAGCACACCGATTAGACAGTCTACCAGCATGACTGTTTGGAAGTATTCTCAGATGGTTGGAGGTATAGCAAAGGCTTCTAAATCCCTGTGACCTAAGTAGCTAAGAAGAAATGATTATCTAATTTCTGAGTTCATGCTCTGTTAATCAGGTAACTTCTTTTACCTCTTAGAAATGTCAAGATTGGACTGCAGTGCGCATTTCTTTCAGCTCTCTAACAGAAAAAGAATGGTATTCATTAGCTTGATATTGATCCTAGGACTCCCATCACTCCTTTCTACAAATAGTTGTTTCATGTAGGGCCTCTGTAAATAAGGCCTGTCTTTAGCCACATACATCCTTGAACTGCAAAATAATTTGAGAGTTCGTAGCCAGATATTTTTAATTACTTTTCTTTATTATTTTTATTTTATTTTTAATTTATTGTTATATATATTGTACAAGATTATGTTACAAATCGAATCTAGTATTTTTTTTTTATGTGTATGAGTGTACTGTCTACATGGAGGTTGGTGTACCCGTGTTGTGCAATGCTGTGGAGGTCAGAAGAGGGCGTTAGATTCCCCTGGAACTGGAGTTAAAGACGGTTCTTAGCTGCCATGTGGGTGCTGGGAATGGAAGCCGAGTCCTCTGCAAGAGCAGTCGGTGCTCTTGAGCCATCTCTCCAGCCTGTAACCAGATATTTTTATAAATTAAAAAGAACAGAATAGATTAAGTGGTGTGAAACATTTCACAAGCCTTTGTATTCCACTTTCATTTGTTATTGCTTTTCGGTTTGTTTGCTTGCTTCTTTATTTGCTGAAATAAGGTATTGATATGTAGCCCAGGCTGACTTCAAATGCTATCGGTTACTTAGGATACTCTGGAACTCATGATCTTCCTGCATCAGCCTCTAGGCATATACCAACACTCGTGGTTTCCCAGTCATTCTTTCATGTGTGAGTGTGTGTGTGTGTGTGTGTGTGTGTGTGTGTATGTATGTGTGTGTGTATGTATACGTATGCATGCACATTGTGTCATGACAGTGCTGTACACCACATAGACTTCTGGATATCACGTTAAAATAAATTTCAAAAATATATCGATCTAGGGTACCATCTTGATTTCAAAATTATCTTCAGTTAAAAACTACCAATTACACCTTGTACAGTAAATATGGCCTTCCACTTGTTTTTATCAGTACTATGTCCCAGTCCTATAGCATCGATACCTCCTAGGAAGATTCTTTGCAGAGAACACAAAGAAAAGGGTAAAATGTACAATGGTGAGAAGAGCTCTGTGGCACTAGCTCTTTGAAAAACCTACTGATTTTCTTGAGACCTTGGGACTAGCGCCACATTTCTTATCTTCTTCTCTTCATTATAGTTAAGGTTAAGTTCTGCAGATAAAGGATCAAGTCCTTTCTTAAGGTGCTCCAAAACTGATAACAAAGACATTTAAGATAATATCATTGAAGGCAATGTTGTAAGGGCTTTGGTGAGAGTGGAGTTAGTGAAAATAAGAGTAGGCTACTATCAAAGATAAAATGTTATTAAACATAATTAGATTTGCAGACAGACAAGGGGGAGAAAAGAGAAGGGTCTGTGCAGGCTACACAAAATAAACAGTAAGTCCATGGGAGTTAGAATATTATAACATGGCATTACATGATGCAACTGAAACATTGTTGACCGAGCAGAACGGAGGGGTAGGAGAGGCAAGATCACAGAGGGAAAGCCTTAAATGAACATCTCAGATAGTTTAGGGTGGAGTATGATGGTAGAACATTGTACTAGCATGTGTAAGACCTTGAAGTTGATCCCCAATACCCCAAAAGAGTTTGGAAATTAGCCTGCAGTTTTGAGGTTACCACTGTGGGGTATTAAAGAAATCAGATTTTCATCACAGAAGGGTCATTTTGTAAAGAGAGCCAAGGTAATTGCTGCCAGCAAGGGCAAAAAACCGCTTACAGGCAAGATGAGACATGGGGACCTAATTGAAATGGTGGAAAGGGAGAGAAAGGAATAGAAGTAGATTTTAAAGAGAAAAAGTCAAGAAGATGTGGAAATTGGTGAAGTAGCAGAAGTACCAGATGATATCCTAGACTTTTTTTTTATTTATTTTATTTTATGTGTATGAGTGTATTGCTTGCATGTGTGCCACTGCGCCCATGCCATGCAATACCCACAGAGGTCATAAGAGGACATCAGATCAGATCCCTGGAACTCATCTATGGATGGTTGTTATCTTCCATGTGGGTGCTGGGAATGGTACCCAAGTCTTCTGCAAGAACAGCCGGTGCTCTTAACGGCTGAGCCATCTCTCCAGTCCCTAGACTTGGTCTAGAGGACTGGTCTCATAAATTTGTCTCTGACTATAAGAAATCAAGTGTTGGGGGCTGGAGAGATGGCTCAGCAGTTAAGAGCGCCAACTGTTCTTGCAGAGGACCCGGGTTCAATTCCCAGCACCCACATGGTGGCACGACATGGGTGCACCAACCTACATGCAGACAGTACACTCATACACATGAAAAATAATAAATAAGTAAAAAAGAAAAGAAATCAAGTGTTTTGAATACACAAAACAACTTAGTTATGAACACTTAAGACAAGTGCTTCTAAAAGCAGCAATTTTGGCTACTACATATTTATTTTTTATTGTTACTGTTTTAAAGTGTGTGTTTTCTTTATTATTTATTTTTATTGAACTTTTATCTGTTTCATACATAATTTTTCGGCAAAAAATTCTTTTAAATAAGTGGTATGAGAATTCACATATCAAAGGGAAAATACTTCTGAGTTATAACTTAATAAAGGGCTTGCACGTATAGGCACAATTTTTAATCTTATATAGAAGTCACAATGTACTTCATCAATGAGGACATTTCATTTTGAATTGTCTTTTGTAGAGAAAATACCTAATAACAACCCTGGACGTGGATGTCTGTGTCCAAGTATTTTAGTATGGGCAAGGGTCGGAGTGTTAGAAATTCTTGCGAAGTTTTCTTTCTGTGGTAGGTAGGGACAGTAATGTTAAAATAAGAAAAGACAAGGTGTCAGAAGTGAAAAATTAGCACAATTTCTGGCTTTAATGACCATGGCTCTTTTATGCACTGATAAGAAAGATATACTTCTGCTGAGGTGAATTAAATTTCAGCCTCTTTTCCAAATTCGTCACTCATTTCAATCCCTTCGCAGATTGTGAAGACCTACCTATCTCTGCCAATTTCAACAAGGGGACTTGAACGAAATATAGTAAATTCCAAATACTCTGGTGAGCTTCTCCCCTTCATACCACCTAACAGAGCTGAGAACTCAAAGGTTGCAATTTAACAAATAGAACTATTCCTATATTTATCTAAACTACATCTTGAGTCCTAATACCACCTAAGCTCTCAGCCAAATTTCCACTGTATTAAACTGATAAGAACAGATACTACACTTGATCTTAGTCAAAAGGCTGAGAAGCAACCCACTGAATGATACAGCCCTAAACACTGTTTTGTTTTTCAGTCTCTTAGTTTACATTGTTGCTTCAGTGATAGCAAAGCTTCCAAGAACATTCCCCAAAGTCAAGTGTGTTAAGTCTATGAGTGTTAGGATCTGAGGGTCTGTAGTTGTCTACTCACCATCTTCAAACAAACCAAATGTATAACCAAATCCACCTCAAACTGCTCCTGCTTCCTTTTTCCCTTATTTCAGAGAATGTATAACTATCTATCCCTCTAAAATGTGCCACCTAGCTTCATCCTCCCACTAACCATTGGCTCATCCAGCTGCTAGGCTCTATCTTGAATCCATTTTGATCTATCACTCCTACTCTATGTTTACATAGAGATTCACATTTCTTTCCAGACTAAAAGCTTTATAACTATTCTCTTTAACGCCACTTTGTTCCTCTGACTGCAGCCAGAGCTACCTTTCCAGAGTTTGGTTTTGAGCATGATGACTTTGTTTTGTTTCTAACGTGAGGTCTCACTATGTAGTCCAGATTGACCTTGCACATGTGGTTAATTTTCCTATCTCACTTTCCTGAGTACACCACCCCAAGTGGCTAAGCATGATATTTCTTTATAACTTTCAATAGGTCCTGTCTATCCCCACAATACTTCCTCAAATCTTGTATTATGTGACTTAATTTGATGATTCCAATCCCATTGGCTATAATTCAGCAACACTCCTTTACTCTCACATGCTGTTCCTGTCCACAAAGCTGCATAATTCTTATTCTCCTTGAATGCTTCATAATTTACATTGCTTCCTAATTGTGCTAAAAATCTGTGAGTAGGAATCTCATGTCTAATGAGGTGTTCTTATTAAAGAAAATGCTCACCTGAAGGTGTGTGTTTCTAAAGGGCATTCCAGGTGGTCTATATTTTTAGAATATATTGTTAGAAATTCATAAAATAAAAAGATAAGAACAAGCCAAGTATAGTGGCACACACCTTTAATCCCTACTTGGGAGGCAGAAGCAGGCAAAACTCTGTGATCTACATAGAGAGAATTCCATGCCCAGCTGGAGCTACAGTAAGACCCTATCTCAAAAAAATAAAAAATAAAAAAGAATAGAATTTAGTTCAAGACTGGGTTAGGGAAACTACATTGCATAATATGATAATACGTATTCGTTTCAAAGGAATCAGATGAGGAGAGTTTTATAGAGAGGGCTTGATGACCCTATGAGAGAAAGGAAAGAGTTTTGTTAAGAACTTGTGAAAATAAGAGGATCCAGTGCTGTGCTGAAATGTTATAGTTTGAGAAGAAAGACATCCCCTGAAAAATTTCCAGTGATGTGGATAGGCAAGGGATTATGATGAAATGGAATGCCTACCATTTCAATTTCATATGGTTTGTTGTGACTATTTTGAGACATCTGAGACATGAACCCTCTATGACCTATAATGGTTTACCAGGTAAAAAAAGCACCAGGTGCTCTTGCAGAGGACCCAAGTTTGGTTCCCAGCACCCACATAGTGGGTAACAACCATCCATAACTCCAGTTCCAGGGGAATCCAATGCTTTCTTCTGACTCCATGGGCATTGCATGATAGGGATGCACTTACACATATGCAGGCAATACACTCATACACATAAAAGAAAAACAAAAAAATGTAAAAAAATAGGTTACACTGGTGTTTGTGTTGGTGCAGAGCAATGCTTCAAGCTAGATATATAGAGGTGAAGTACAATGTGGAGAGAAGATTGAGTAGCTAGTGTCCAAGAGGCGGTGGGAAAAAAAGCCACAGTGAATAATGACCATGTGAAAATCTGAATGGACAGAGTTAACTTGGCCAGCATGTTAGATTTTCTGCCACCCGAGGAATTGAGTCTTCATGCAGTTCATTTGACAACAGAGAAAAAAGAGATATAATAATGCTGAAAGAATTAGAGGATTCCATGCAGTTGACCTTTCCGTGTGTTACAATTATAACCCATATCGGAAAGTTGTGGATTTGCTATAAACTAACTAAATACTTTCAATAGATGAATATAACTCTGTAAAATATGAAGTAAAATTCACAGACATATATGAACAGGTTAAAAAAATTATATTACATTTGAGATATGAAAACAATAAAATCACTGATGATAATTTTAAAATAAATCAATGTTCTGTCATTCATTTTACACAAAACATTATGTTTCCAATAGGTCAGAGAAACAATTACATGGTTTTTATTCAAATTAAGATGAAAGAGGGACGTGTGCAGAAAAAAAGAGAAGGTTGATTATAATAGTTCTAGAATTTTCACATTTTCTTATCTAGTAATCTAAGATGCTACATCAAGTTTCTATTATACTTTACATAATAAAATTTACATAAGGGGTAGGAGATGTCACAACTCAGGACAAATTTCAATTACAAAAGAAATAATTTCAGACATAAAGTGTAATTCTAAATCTTTTTTTTCCCCAGATCATGCACTCTGCCATAACTGTCCTGCATCTTTCTCTCAGTCTTTTTTTATGTTTAGGAATTCACATTTTCCTCCTTTACCTTTATATTACTCTAAAATATGAATGCATACTTTTCACTCATATACAGTAATTACAGAGTCTGAAAGTAAGTGGTGGATCGATTCTAGAGCCCATTAAGAGATTTACATTATAACAACATAGTTGCTTTCAGATAAACAGAAATAGAACAATAATGTTGTTCAGCTTGACTTTTATCTGGGGATTTGGTGTTAGCATCCACAAATGAGGGAAACCATTTGCCACTTGTTTTTCTGGGACTGTGTTACTTCACTTAGCATAATGGCCTCGAGTTCCATTCTAAATCTTAAAAATCATTCTTTTACACATAGCCTCCAAGTATATATAACAATATTTTATACTTGCAGAGCCACTGGGTCTTTAATAGAGGTTATCAGCTGTCTAGTACATTTATGCTAATCAGAAATTGACAGAGTAGTATGAATGAGATTGTATGTAAAATAATACATCTTGATTTCTGGAGCAAAAGGAACATCCCAGAAATATATGGGGACTAAAGGATAAGTTAGTAACATTATTGTAATAAGTCCAAAAATTTCAACACAACACTATTCTTACTCATGTAAAGTCTTTAGAAGATCTTGGAGAATGAGTTAAGACCTCTGCTCTCCAAGGAGAGATCATTTTCCATGCCACTTAAACTTTTTGATTTCTCCATATCAACATGTAGATCCATCAGTTCTGTAAATAAGAAGAGTCAGGATAACAAAGGAAAGACTATATCCTGAGATAAGAAAGAAAGAACAAGAATCAAGAGATTACCAAACATCTGAAAAGCATAGAGAGACAGAAAAGTAGCTAACAGTACACCCTTTCAACAAGAGAAACTGCACAAGCTATATGAACACATGGAGATTAAACTACGTGTTTTGGGTATTTTTTGAGACAGGGTCTCCCTGGAGCCCCAGCTAGCCTGGAGCTCACTATGTAGACCAAGTTGGCCTTAAACTCACAGAGATCTGTCTGACCCTGACTCCCAAGTGCTGGAATTATAAAGGCATACACCACCATGCCTGCCTTGCATTTTGAATGATGTGTGAGTTATTACAAATTCAGACCGCATTTTAAAATGTCCTTTATTTTATATAACTTTTTTGATAATTTCTTACATGAGTACCATATTTACACCATTCCCACCCCTCTCTCTCCCTTCAACTCTTTGTGTGGCCTCTCCACTCCCTTTCAATTTCACAATTTCTTCTTTAATAATTATACACACACACAAACACATACAAATGCAAATGTACACACACACACCATATGAATCAGCTGTGCCACTTTTCATATATCCAGAGTACCATTTTTATTTTTATTTTTTTTCATGTTCCTTCTTATATGTAATAAAACTCATACTGAACAATGAGTTCTGGGTTGCAAAAGAGGATCCATTTTTAAAATTTGCTAGAACCAAATGTATGTGAAAATACAACTTCCTAGGCTCTTTGGGGATGCAACAAAGCAATTCTAAAAAGGATGCTTTTAATTATAAGTACCTACATGAAAACATAAGATCTCAAATAAATAACCCAATGTGGTGATTCAAGTTCCAAACTAACCAAAAGAGAGAAAATATCCAAATTGATATAATTATGTATAAGTAAAGGAATATTATTATAGATTCTACTGAAATCCAGCTGACCAATCAAGCAATATTTTGAAAACCATATTAAAATTTTCAATAAATTATCCCCTCCCTAAAGAAGGGGATAATGCCCCTACAAGACAGCAGAGGCCAGCAAATAAAAAGCCCAGTGCCAGGCGTTGACTCCCTCTTTCAAAGCTACTGACCAGGGTGATCCCATAGATCTAGTTATGGTCATTGCTGTTGATTACCTGTCAGAACTTGAAAATCTGACCCTAACTGCTGAACACACTGCATATGTGAGTTGAAGAACAAACAAAAAATCAAGCTGATACTGACCTCAAAGCTTTGTTTCTGCTTCCTAGTGCCAGCAAGTGCAAGGCATGAAATAGAAAAGTTAATAATCATGATGCCCATCTGTGAACTCTGAGATCTACAGTAACATCTGGTCTGGCAAGATATGCCCATTAGTGCAATAGTGGCACAAATGTTACAGGAGTAACTAACCACTTTCTGATCAGATTTAATACCTGCTTCTCAATATGCAGCCCATATTGGGCACTGATTTCTAAGCCTAGAAACCTGAGGCTAGACAAGTCACAGTCCACAAGAGAGAATCTACTACTAATAGTCTGCTAAATGGACAGAGTATTAAACTAACTCCTAATGAATTACATTTGTATTCACAGATGAATGCATCTTCCAGTTCTCACCAGAGAAGCTTCCTCTCACAATAGATGGGAATTAGCACAGAGATTCACAACTGGTCAATGTTCAGAGAGTAAGAGATTCAGAGTCCTTGGTCTTAAATGGGCCACTTATATCACACTCTCTCTTCCCAAGGCTCAGAGATCATTGTGGAACAGAAGGCAGGGAGATTCTGAAACCCAAAGGTGCTGGATGACTACAAGGAAACTATTTTCTAGACAGCAGGACAGTTACTCTTATGAACTCACAGCAATAGTGACAGCATGCACATGTCCCATGCAATTGCAAACCAGTCAAATTTCCAGCATAGAATTAGGGAAGTAGATAAGAATCCCAAGCCTACCTAAGGAACTATTAACAACTGATAGCTTCTGGGAGAGGGAAATTGAATTTTCTTTAAGGATGTCAAGCTGGGTAGGTTGACCAGGCTCGAGAGGATGAACCCAAACCAAAGATCATTTAGGGACACAAATGAGACTGATAAGCCTTAAAAAATAGTAAGGGACCATGATAATAAGGTTGGGGTGGAGATGTGGGAAAGAGTCTGAATATGATTAAATTCATTGTTCTAAATTCCAAAAAAATCGATAAAATGTTTCTAAAATTAAAAAGTGAAAACCTAGAAGAACTGGACAAATTTCTAGATAAATGTGATTTAATAAAATGGAACCAAGAAGATAGAAACACCTAAACATATCTGTATGTGATATGAGATCCAAACTGCAATAAGGAGTCTCATAATAAAGAAAAGCCATTTACTAGAATGGATTAACTTTTACTAGAATGGATTAAGTACCAAGTTCTACTATACTATTAAAGGAGTAACACCAGTGTTCCTCAAAATATTTATTAACTCATTTGTGGATGCTAACACCAAATCCCCAGTTGAAAGACAAGCTGGAAAACATTATTGTTATATTTCTTTTTATCTGAAAGCAACTATGTTGTTACAATGTAAATCTCTTAACAGGCTCTAGAATCAATTCACCACTTATTTTCTGACTCTGTAATTATGGTATATGGGTGGAAGGTATGTATTCATATTTTAGAGTAATAAAAAATTAAAGGGAGAAAATGTAAATTCCTAAACATATTTTAGAATTAATATACAGTTTATTCCCAGAGGTCATAATTTTGATGCATATGTAATGATTATATAGGTATTTGTTGGAGCAATACAAAGGGAAGGGAAAAACAACAACATAGAGAGTGGGTTAAAGTACTGAATGATATATGGTTGAACTCTGCCCTGAACAACAAGCCTCTGTAGGGAAAAACTTTGGAAAACTGAGAGAAAGATGAAAGACATGTATGACAAAAGGCATGAAAAAGGGTGGGATGGGGCAGGGAGAGGGGAATGCATCCAAATTGGACTAAAAGATAATGAATGAAATACACAATTTGTCAATAAAAGTATTAAAAATAAAATAAAATAAATGTTTTCAACCCCCAA
Source organism: Rhizomys pruinosus (assembly GCA_009823505.1). NCBI lineage: Eukaryota > Metazoa > Chordata > Mammalia > Rodentia > Spalacidae > Rhizomys > Rhizomys pruinosus. The sequence continues at coordinate 1,456,359 of VZQC01003730.1, read as the reverse complement.
AATATTTATTAACTCATTCTAAAAAGCCAGTATTAAATACCTTGATACCACAAGTGGAAAACAAAAGAAAACTCTATAGACCAGTTTTTTTGATAGGTGAAAAAAATCTTCAATGAAATGCTTGAAAACCAGATTCAACCATACATTAAAGTGATCATATAACATGATCGATTTCAGCTTGTTTTGAAATGACTGTTGAATTTGTGTTTATGTGTGTTTGTGTGTAAAAGCAACACAGCACATAAATAAAATAAAGGATAAAAATCGCAAAACCTTGTCAAATAGATGCAGAAAGAATGTTTGACAAACTCTATATCTCTTCAGGACAAAAACCCTGAACAAACTAGGAAGAGAAATATCATACACAAATAAAACAAAGACTATATATATATATGGCAAACTGATACCCAGCATTATACAGGATGGGAGAGAAAAAACCTATTTCTTCAAAAATAGACACAAGAGTGTCTATTCTCTTCACCTTTGTTCAACATTAGGCTTGAATTCTCAACCAGAGTGATGAATCAAAAGAAGGAAGTAAAAGGAATAGAAATGGAAAAGTCAAATTAACTCTATTTGCAAAGGATATGATCCTATGTTTTAAAAGACTAAAGTTGCCATTAGAAAAATTTTAGACATGATAAACATTCAAAGCTTTTGTATCAGGATACAAAAATCAACATATAAATACCAATAGATTTATATGTACCAGTAACAAACACACTGGAGAAGAAATCAGGAAAACAATCCCATTGAAAACCGAATCATAATAAAAATAAAATAAAATAAAATGCCTAGGAATAAACCTAACCAAATAAAATGATAAAACCATGAGGAAATTAATTGAAAAAGACATTAGAATATGGAAAGGCTTCCAGTATTCAAATAATAGAATAGTTAACATTGTAAAAATGCTCATATTACAAAAATAATCTACAGAGTTAATACAATGTCCATCAAAAGTTCAATATTACCCTTTAAATTTGCCTGTAAAGTAGAGTTATATTATGGCATTGTCATACATGCTAGATTTTTATTGACTGTCCTCCACCTACTCCCTTCCTCCATAGTTTGCCCTCTACTGCTTTGCCCACTTCTTGTCCAGAGTAGGCCCCAATTCTGGAGTAGCCTCCAATTCTGGTTTTATGTCACAGGAATTCCATTATCATATACTCCTTCATTTTCTCCTCTCATAGTCCTTTATCTACGATCTTCAGTTTTACCAATATGATATTACATGCACACACACACATGCATATATATGTACATATATACAAAAATTAAAATATATAATCTGTATATGAGGGTAAACAAATACTATTTGTTTTTTCCGTCTAGGTTTACTACTACATTAAACATAATTTCCAGTTCCATTGATTTTAAAGCAAATGCCATGACTTTATTTTTCATGAAAGTTAAAAAAAGTTCCAGTGTATCTGTGTATCACATTTTCATTATCTGAAATAATCTTAGAATTCATATGGAAACAAAGATACTGTGGAAGAATTAAAGCAACCCTGAGTTTAAAAAGGGAATGCCAGTACAATAATACCTGATTTCAAATTATACTATAGAGCCACAGTAGCAAAACCAGCACAATATTGGAATAAACCAGGCATGTTAATCAATGGAATAGTATAGAGGTTCTAGAAATAAATCCCTGAAGCTCAAACTGGTGATCTTAAAAAAGTTGCTAAAAATGTATACCTATACCAGAAGAAAGACAGTCTCTTCAGCATATGCTTGTGGAAGAAATGGATGTACATAAATAGAAGAATGAAACTAGAACCGCATTTCTCACCCTGCACAAAACAATCTAAAATGGTCAAAGACCTTATTAATGTAATACCTGAGAATTTGTAATTACCATAGGAAAAGATAGAGAAAATACTTCAAGACACAGGCACAGGCAACAGCTTAAAGAAGGGGCTCTAATAGTTTAGGAAATAGCAAGAATTAACACATTAGAGTATATAAAATTAAAATGATTTTTCATAGCGAATGAAACAATTACCAAATGGATGAAGCAGCCTACAAAGCAGAAGAAAAACTTTTCCAGCTATTACCTCAACAAGGTATTAATATCTAAAATATATAAAGAATTCAAAAAAACTAAACAGCAAAAGAACAAATAATTGAGTCAATAAATGGGCAAATGAATTGAAGAGACAATTCTCAAGAGCTATACAAATGGTTAATACAAACATGCACAATATATTTAGCCACTAGAGAAATTTAAATAAAAATTACACTGAGCTTCCATCTCACTGCAGCCAGAATAGCTGTCACCAACAAACAATTGCAAATCCTGGCAAGATTGTAGTTGTGAGAAGGATCCTTATTCAATGTCAGTGATAATAAAAATTAGTACAGCTATTGTGGAAATAAGCCATGAAGCCTTTTTAGAATGTACAAATAAAATGGCCATATGATCTAGCTATAGCTTTTCTTTGTATATGTCCAAATAAATCAAAGTCAACATATAATAGAAACACCTGAATTCCAATGTTTATATCACAAGAGCCAACTTAGGCAATCAGTAAGGATGAATGGATAAGGAAGGAAAAGATGTCAGCCATAAAGAAGAACAAAACCATGTTTTTATGAAAATGGACAAAAATGAAGATCATTATTCTAAGTGAAATAAGCTAGACACAGAAAGATAAATATCACAATTTCTCCCATATGTGGAACCCAGATTCAAAAGGCATGAAAATAGAAGGGAACCAGTAGCATGGACAAAAGTTTGTAATAGAGAAGTGAGTATAAGTAAAGTGTGTATGTGTGTGTGTGTGTGTGTGTATGTGTGTGTGTGTGTGCGTGTGATAATGAAGCCATTCTTCAAATTAACATATACTAATTAAATCCCTTAAAAAGACTCTCAAATCAGAAGCCAGCTTTTATTTCTATTTGTGTGTGTGTGTGTGTGTGTGCATTTGTTTGTGTGTGAATTCATATACGGGTTATGTGCACATGAGTGCAAGCATCTTTGAAAGCCAGAAGAAGACATTGGATACTTTGGAGCTGAAATTAGAGGCATCTGTGAGCTGCCTGATGCAGGTGCTGAGAACAAAACTCAAGACCTCTGCAAGAGCAGCACCGTTCCTGACCACTTAGCTATTTCTCCAGCTGTAGAAACTAGCTTCTAAATTGAACCATCTGCAATTCGTATTGAAAGCATATGACTATATCTAGCTTTAGAAAACACGTCCACAGAAAAAGTCATGGTCAGTTGATATTTCTGTATATGATGTAAGACAGGGGTCCAGTTTCATTGTTCTATCTATAGATATCCAGTTTCCCATCCCTGTTTTGTGAACAATGTGCTTTCCCTATTATGTGTTCTGGGCATGTTTGTGGATAACATCCAAATTGCCTTTAAATATCTAGTGTATTTGCTAGAATTCTCTAGAAAAACACAAGAGGGTTTATTAGAGAACTGGATGACAAGTTTACCAAGCCTGAAAAGTCCTATGATAGACAATCAGCAAGCTGGAGAACCCCAGAAGCCTATAATGAAAATCAAAGAAGTTAGCAATACGTATCCATCTGAGTACACAGAAGATTCAAAGGGGAATAGGCAGATGGTGCCTTCCTTACATTGCAGGTAAAGGTCTTCGAAGTCTAGTGGGCCGCTAGTTCAGGTTTTAGAATCCAGTCACAAATTCACAGACAACAGCAGAAATGTACCCTGCTCCAGGAGGAGTGTGCTATTTTCTGTTTTGCCTTTTCCATCCAGACCCTGTTGACTGGATGGTGCCCACCAACATTGAGTGTGTCTTCTACACTCAGATTGCTGACTCACATACCAGTCTTTTCTGGAAATACTTTCATAGATGCACATAGAAATAATATTATACCCATTCTCTAGACATCCCTCAATCTATTCAGATGACACCCATAATTCACCATCACAAGTAAATTGTAAGTGGTTTTTAACCACAAAAATTAAGTAAATGAAATGGTGGATTTGTTATCCATGTATATGGTGACCAAATATCAAAATGTCATGTGTCCCATAAAAATACACAAATGTGGGCTGGAGAGATGGCCTAGAGGTTAAGAGCGCCGACCGCTCTTACAGAGGACCCGGGTTTGATCCCCAGCACCCACATGGCGGCCGAGAACCGTCTGAAACTCCAATTCCAGGAGAACTCCAGTTCCAGGGGAATCCGACGCCCTATTCTGACCTCCGCGGCATTGCACGACACGGGTGCACAGACTTGCATGCAGACAGTGCATTCATGCACATACAGAAATAAATAAAAAAATTGTTTAAAAAAATACACAAATGTGTAATTTAAAAATAAGAGTTAAGCCAGGCATTGTGGTGCATGTCTTTAATTCCAGCCCTTCAGAGTCAGAGGCAGGCAGATATCCAGGTGACGGAGGCCAGTCCCATGTACATAGTGAGTTCCAGGCCAGTTGAGGCTTTAGAGAGACCCTGTCTTAAAAAACAAACAAATGAATGAATAAATAAATAAAGTTTAAATATTGAACAAATAAAATGTACAAATCTGCAAAAACAATTTTATAAAAAAAGGAAGCTGTTGGTCGTGGTGGCACATGCCTTTTATCCCGGCACTTGGGAGGCAGAGGCAGGTGAATATCTGTGAGTTCAAGGCCTGCGCGGTCTACAGTGCAAGTTCCAGGCCAGCTGAGGCTACAGGGAGACCCTGTCTCAAAAAGACAAAAAAAAAAAAAAAAAAAAAAAAAAGAGAGGGNAGCACCCATATGGTAGTTAACAACCATCCATGACTCCAGTTCCAGAGGATTTGACTCCCTCTTCTGACATCTGTGAGCACTGAACAACATGGGTGCCCTTACCTATATACAGACAATATATTCATATACATAAAATAAAACATAAAATAAAATAATAAAGGAAGCTAAAGCAGGGGTATTGCTTGAGCCCAGCAGTTCAAGTGAGACTAAGCAATACAATGAGAATTTATTTCTTAAAAAAATATATCAAAAGTAAATCTCATTTAAAAATAATAAAAGAAGAAATATTGGTAAATGTGATATAATGGTGATTTTTAGAGTTCATTTGTATTCTTATAGCAAACATAAAAGACTTCTAAATATTTTCAAACGTCAAAAGTTTTTGCCTACCTTCTTCACATTTGTTCATTGCTTCTATCTGGTATAAATTAGAATAAAAGCAAGAATTAAGAAACACGCTTCAAGGACCAGCAAAATGACTCAGCAGATAAAGACAAGGACCAGCAAAATGACTCAGCAGATAAAGACAAGGACCAGCAAAATGACTCAGCAGATAAAGACAAGGACCAGCAAAATGACTCAGCAGATAAAGACAAGGACCAGCAAAATGACTCAGCAGATAAAGACATGTCCAGCCAAACCTAATGGCCTGAGTTCAATCCCTGAACTTCACATCGAATAAAGAGAACTGACTCCCACGAGTTGCTCTGACCTCCACACACTTGATCCCGCATGGTAGAATGAGAGATCTGACTTCTACATGTGTGCTGTGGCACACACACACACACATACACACACATACACACACACACACCATACATAATAAAAATTTTGAAATATATTTTAAATAGATTGTTTATATTAACCCCACCCATATAACAAGTGATTAACTAAGAGACTTGATCTTACACAGAGTGTTCCAACCTCAGTATTACCAACAATTTGACTAGAACAGTACTAGTCACTGTTCAACGCATCATATGGTATGTGTGAAGCATCCATGTTATCTACACACCAGAGGCCAATAGCACTCCAATTCTAGCAGTGATAACGTAAAGTGTCTCTAGACATTGTCAAACACTTGCAAGTAGCAGGGGGCGGGGGGGGGGCGGTTATTCCTGACTGAGTGCCACTTTTCAATTCTTCTTTAAATAAGTAAAGAAATATGAAGGGGTTAATATGATCTAAAACATGAAATGACCAAGAAGTAGGGTCATGCAGGAATAGATCAAGATGAAAAATGTTCACTCAGTTCTTCCTCTTACTTGGGAGTTAATTGGTGGAGTTCTGCTCTATTTTACTGTCCTTTGCATATTCCTTTGAGAATTCCTCACTCTGCTCCTCAGCCATCGACATCATCATTATTAAGAACTCTATTGTCTCCTAGCACTTGGGAGGCAGAGGCACGTGGACTTCTGTGAGTTTGAGGCCAGCCTGGTCTACAGAGTGAGTTCCAGGACAGCCAGAGCTACAGGGAAACCCTGTCTCACCCCCCCCCCCAAAAAAGAACTCTATTGTTGCTGGGTGTGGTGGCACACACCTTAAGTCCCAGCACTAGAGAGGCAGAGGCAGGCGGATCTCTGTGAATTCAAGGCCAGCCTGGTCTACAGAGCAAGCTCCAGGCCAGCTGGGAGTAAAGGGAGACCATGTCTCAAAAGGACCAAAAAAAAGAGAGAGAAAGAACTCTTTTGTCCTCTACAAGTGATTTTTCTGGAAAACTCAGCCAATCGAATGAGCTGAAAACCGTGAAGAAGATGTTCTGCAGAAGTCCTGCACTAAAGTTCAGGTACATTTACCAAGGTAAACCTCTCCAAAATGGTAAGAGAGATTATAAACGATTTCTTTTCCACATCTTACAACATCCTGTGTATTGTAGACTAGTCTCTGCACCTAAGTAATGGCTCTTGAGTAATGAAATGATTAACTTCAGGCATAAGTCAAGTAAATTTAGCATTTCTCGGTACTGCCATATATCAGAGGTTAGAAGTCCCAGATTTGATGAGACAGGGACAAGGAGGGCATTGATCCAAGCAAGACTGGTATCAGTAGTCAGAAGTGACAGGTAACAGGCTGACCTTAAAAGAAGGAATAAAAGGGCATACTTTAATTAAAAATTAAAAGCTGCATGCTCTGGAGAGTAAGCAGCCATACACAACACAATAACCCCCTTACCTGAATTACAATGTCAGTGAATAATAATTGACATTCCTAATAATGACTGTGACATTTTAAAAAATGTTAATTTTTGCTCAGTTTGTTCTATTTTAAAAATTCAGGGAAGTCTGTAAGGAATTTAAACAAGATTTCTAGCATAGACTTATAAAATATGTGATTTGCAATGTACCTTAGGGATTATCTAATCTGTCTTCTAGATGAAAAATCTCAGTTCAAGAAAGGTGAAGTACATTTACTCAAGGTCAGGCACCAGACATGAAGAATTAAAATAAAAGCCTTGATTTGCTGATTGGATGGCCACTGTTTTTTTTCACTACTTTGCATCTTCACAAAGTTAAATATGCAGTTTGAATTTTTATTAGGGCTGACAAGTTTAATCTGCATCTCAGAAGGGGGTATACTTCAACCATTTTGAATTTTCCTTCACTGAGTTATTATTATTAACTAGGTCTTATTAAGCCTGTATGTTGGTCAAAGGAAAACAATAGATCAGATAGATGTGCCGAATGAGGAAAGTCCTTTACTCAAGTGATTTAAATTTCTAGACGGAAGAGGAAGATTTAAATGTAGGTCATAATGTTGTAAAGTTTTACAAGTAACAAGTCAGGGTACATAGGAATTCACTCTAGACAATCTGGGAATTGAAAGAGATGAAACAAAAAAGCATAGCAGGTGATCATGGAAGACATGGGCACTTGGAAGGTGAATATCATGTAAGCTGGTCCCAGTCATATATGTAGGCAGTGTCAAAGACAAGTATGATGTTCTAGATGCAAAGAACAATATTAGAAAACAGGAGGGGGACTTGGGTTATCTCTTAGCTATAAAGTGCTTACTTGCTTGCATGAGGCCTGTGGTCCCGGGTTTAATACCTAAGGTTATAAAAATAGAGAGAAAATAAAAACACTAAGATGGGGCAGAAATGTGGTTATTTTCTAAACCATTTAATTGAGCATATTATTTAAAAGAGTGTTATTCATGAAAATTTAGGGAGTATATGAAATACAAGATTTGAGCCTTCCCTCAAAAATCCTAAATTGAAGTAATGAAAGAATAAGGAAAATATCTCAACTCTCTAGAAGGGGACTCTTTGGTAGAAATATAATGCAGATCAAACAAATTAGCTTAAATTTTCTAGTGGCTCCATTAAAACAATTAAACATTTTATATGGGCCACCACTATGGGGCCACCACTTCCATTACTGGAAGCTGCTGCCACAATGGTGTTCACCTTTGTGATTTTTCTGGATACATTTCCATGCACTATCATACCTGACTCACACCAAGAATGGCCCTACACTTAAATGGCCTTCAGAGATAGATAGGCTCATCTATCACACTGGCACATGCACTCAGCCCAAATTCATCAACTATATCTGAAGACGCTGTAGTGTATGTGCTACCAATGTGGAACCAAAGTCAATAGATCCTACCAACCTAACACACTGACATATAAATATGTGTGTTCAAGAGCAATTAGGATCTAGGATTTTTTATTGAGCATTTGTACATCTCATACAATGGTTGCCAATCAAACCCAGTTCCCCCATGCTGCAATCTCCCATCAGAGCTAAAGCATCACAACATCCAAGCTAAGACTTTTCCATTCAAGCTCTTGAACCCAGATGCCTTTCTGTGCAAATAGATCCATGGGAGTCTAGTTAGCACATCTAGAAATCTTAGGTAAGTCATACTCTTCTTTAGAGATTTTTCTTTTATTACTAATTGAATTGTGTAGCTCATTATTGGTCTATTCAGATTCTCTAATGTCCTTTTGTTCAGTTTTGATATTAGATGTGCCCAGATATTGATGCATTCTTTCTAGGTTTTCTGATATGCTAATATATAGTTATTATTAAAAGTCTTTAATGATGTATTGTGTTTATTGGCTATTCATTGTAATTTCTCTGGTTTTACAAATTGGCAATTTAAGACCAAATATATACCAATATACTTGCAAAAATTCTTAACAAAAACTAGAGCAAACCAAGACATTAGCACATGAATAACATTAAACACCATAAGTGAGATTTATCTCAAGAATGCTTCAATATGTACACATCAGTAATTGATTACAGCACATCAACAGACCAAAAGTGCAATTAATGCAGAAGGGCATTTGATATAATTCAAAATGGCTTAATGATACAAAAAATCTCAAAATTAGATATGAAAAGAGTGAACATCAATAAAATTAAGGCTGCACACCACAAACACAGAGCCAGCATCATATTAAATGGTCAGTAACAAGACAGGTATGTCCACTTTTGGCACTCCTACTAAACATAAAAGTGCTAAAATTCTTATTGAAAGGAATTAAATGAAGGAAGGAAATAAAGGTCATCTCTATTGGGGAAGAGTGGGCCTATTTTCAGTTGACCTAATATGTGAAAAACCCAAGGACTCTACCCAAAACTTTGAACCTATAATCAAATCCAGGAAAGTCTAAGAAGATGAAATAAAAATAACAAAGACAGCAAGATTTTTATACACCAGTAACAAACTGGCTATGAAAGAAATAGAAAACCAATACCATTCATTGACATTAGCCATGCAAAAATAAAATGCTTAAGAATACATATAACAGGGCTGGAGAGATGGCTCAGCAGTTAAGAGCACCTACTGCTCTTGCAGAGGACCTGGGTTCGATTCCCAGCATCCACATGACAGCTAAGAACTGTCTTTAAGCTGGGTGTTGTGGCACACACCTTTAATCTCAGCACTCAGGAGACAGAGGCAGGTGTATCTTCATAAGTTCAAGGCCAGCCTGGTCTACAGAGTGAGTTCCAGGCCACCTGGGGCTATAGGGAAACCCTGTCTCAAAAAAAAAAAAAAGAATACATATAACCAAGGAGGTAAAAGATTGCATGGAACATAGTGGAACAAGGGGGGGGGGTAGAGTGATTACTAATGCATATCTCAACTCTCATCAGTGAAGCTCCCTCATGCAACAGAGGATAACAAACACAAAGAACACAAATGGACAAAGCAAAGAAAATAAGAGTATGCAGAGTGTGGGTCATTGGATGTCACCCATTCAGGGCTCAAGGAACACACAAAAGAGAGGGTGGAAAGATTGTAGGGAGGAGGCACTTGACCAAATGGAAATAGAGTCTTAGAGTCTTACAAGCTCCTGGAACCTCACTCATAGGAACCTACAACAATGGTGTCAAGTATGCTTAAGACCCTTGCAAACTCAAAAGACCCAGCATAGAACCTTGGAAATAGGCTGTAGGCCCCAATCTTAGCCAAAGAGCTATTGGCAGCTGATTACTGCTGGGTGGGGAATGCTGGTCTTCTTACAGGAAGAGACTAACTAGAAGTCAGTGGATGAACTTGCACTGAGGGATGTGTGGGGACACTATCTTGATTAGATAGGCCTTAATACAAAGGACAGAATGCATGAAATCCAGTGGGGGGGATATGAGTACAATGGGGAATGGAGTATAAAAAATGACTAAGATGTTCTGTATGAAAAGCACAAAAATTCAATAAAATTCACACAAAAAAGGTAACACATCTTGTCATCACTAATTAGAAGGATCAGTATTTTTAAATGTGCATAAAAGGTAATCTATAGATTCTATACAATGCTTATAAAAATATCAATGACATTCTAACAGGACTAGAAATAAACAATTACAACATTTACGTGGAGCCAAAAAAAGGCGTTAAACTAGCCAAAAAGAAATGGTGGGTGAGAGAGCTGCATTCATCACAATTGCTGACTTCAAAGCACACTACAAAGTTACAGTACTCAAAATAGCACAATACTGGTATATAAATAGACCAATGTGACAGAATAGAAAATCTTCAAATGAATCCATGTATTACATCCAATGGATTTTCAGCAAAAAAAAAAAAATGTAAAGAACATACTTGGGAAAAATTCTTCTCTATAGCTGGTATTAAGAAAACTAGATATACATGGAGAATTATGAAACTAAACCTTTGTCTCTCATTCCCTGCAAAAATCAACTCAAAATAGATTAAGGGCCAAAATGTGAGATACCAACCGTGATACTCCTGGAAAACATATAGAGGAAAGAATTCAAGGCATTAAGACAGGTAAAGATTTTCTGGATGACTGTCGAAGCACAGGTAACTCTAGACAGGATTATATCTAACTAAGAAATTTCTGCCCAACAAAAGAAACTATCGACAGAGTGAATATACAACATATAAAATAGGAGAAAATATTCACAAACTGTTCATTTAAAAGAAGTCAGTATCTTGAATAAATGAAGAATTTAAGAGGAAGAAAATAAATGAAAAAATTAATAATTCTGCTAAAATGGACAAATGATATAAATACACCCTTCTCAAAATAATATGCCTATAACTGCTCAATATCACTAATTATCAGGGAAATGCAAATCAAAAAGATAAAATAACAAATACTGGTGAGAGTGAAGAGAAAGAGGAACACTTACACACTGTTAGTGCACTTTTTGCACCAGTTAAGAATAGTACAGAGTCCCACAACTAGACCCGCGCATACATGGTCTGCAAATTGCTCATGACTAGGGCTTGTATCTACAATGCAACCTCTACACATAAGCCCCAAGGATCATAGAACGAGGACCCAAGAAGGCACTAACTACCTCTCTTTTATGCTTTTATTGATGTTTTGTGTATTTCAAACGTAATTTTCAGTTCAATTTAGACATACTCCCTTTTCCCTTCCCCCCACCCCAGATCATGCATTCTGCCACAACTCTCCTGCATCTTTCTCTCAGTATTTTTTTTTTTTGTATGTTTCGGAATTCACATTTTCCTCCTTCAATTTTATATTTCTCTAAAATATGAATACATACTTTCCACCCATATACAGTAATTACAGAGTCTGAAAGTAAGTGGCAGGTTGATTCTAGAGCCCATTAAAAGATTTACATTATGGGGGTTGAAGAGATAGCCTAGCGGTTAAGAGCGCCAACTGCTCTTGCAGAGGATCCGGGTTCTATCCCCAGCAACCACATGGCTGCTGAGAACCATCTGTAACTCCAATTCCAGGAGAACTCCAGTTCCAGGGGAATCCGACACCCTCTTCTGACCTCTGCCGCATTGCACGACACGGGTGCACAGACCTACATGCAGACAGTACATTCATACACATACAAAAATAAATAAAATTAAAAAAATTTAAAAAGATTTACATTATGCCAGTGTGGTGGCACATGCCTTTAATCCTAGCACTTGTGAGGCAGAGGCAGGCAGATGTCTGTGAGCTCAAGGCCAGCCTGGTCTACAGAGTGAGTTCCAGGACAGCTGGGGCTACAGGGAGACCCTGTCTTGAAAAGACGAGAGAGAGAGAGAGAGAGAGAGAGAGAGAGAGAGAGAGAGAGAGAGAGAGAGATTTACATTATAATAACATAGTTGCTTTCAGATAAACAAAAATACAACAATAATACTGTTTAGCTTGCCTTTCATCTGGGGATTTGGTGTTAGCATCCACAAATGAAGGAAACCATTCACCGCTTGTTTATCTGGGACTGTGTTACTTCACTACCTCTTAACTCTCCTTAAGGAAGCTCTCCAATGCAACAGGAGACCACAAACTCAAAAGCGCCTGAATGGCCAAATCATGAAGATTAGGAGTCTATAGAATGTGGTTCCGTGGACAGATTGCCTATATTCAGCTTCACGCATCCAGGGCTTGGGGAACATGGCAGCAGAGGGGGCAGAAAGATTTTAAGAGCCAGGGAGATTGTGCAAGACCAAATGGAAATGAATATTACAAGCTCCTGGCACCCTGTTCATATGAACCTACAGCGTTGGCATCAACATGCACAAGACCCATGCAAGCTCAGCTGGGCAAAACCTTGCACAGAACTACAGAAATGGGTAGCAGAGTCCAAGCTTGGCTGAGGAAATATTGGCAGCTGATGGCACTAGGGTGAAGAAGACCTGGCCTTCTTTAGGAAAGGGAAAGGGACTCCCGATAGGCTGACTAGAGCTTAATGGATGACCTGGCACTAAGGAGTGGGTGGGGAGCGTAGACTGGCACAGTGGACTCTGGCCCAAATGACAGAATGTGTGAACTCCATGGGTGGGGTTGGGAGCCTGCAGGAGGGTGTCCAGGGAGAAGCAGGTTTAAAGGTGATTAACACTGAATGAAAATTATGTATAGAACACATAAAAATGTCAATAAAAGCGAAAAAAGCTAAAAAATAGAAATACACAAAAATTCAAAAAAGAATTTTAAAAAAAGAAAAAAGAAGGAAAACATTGAAAATGAATTTATCATATAATCACCTAGGCTGGCTTTGAATTCAAAATCATCCTTCCTCGCTCTCTTGACTGTAAATTCTGGGATTACAGGAATGTACTACAGTGCCCAACTACAAAACAATCATCTAGATATTATAAATTATTTTACTTATATCATGTCATTCAGCTCTAAAGCAGATTCCACAGTAAATCATAACATTCTTTTAAATATTTACTTATTTTTATCTTATTGTGTATGAGTTTTTTGCTTGCATGTGTATGTCTGGTGCCCTTGGAAACCACGAGAGGCCATTGGATCCCCTGGAACTGGAGTTACAAAACAGTTGTTAGCCTCCACGTAGTTGCTGGGAACTGAACCTCATTCCTCTGAAAGACTAGGAAGTAGTCTTAACCATTTAGCCATCTCTCCAATTGCAAGTATATCTTATTTAAATAACTAAATTTTCCCCAGAAACATGTGATCTCCATTTCAATATTATAAAAGTTAACTGAAAAAAATGAACTCATATAACCTATTTGTTCCAAACACATTTAAAATTTCCCAATAATTGAATCAAATTGCAAAAGAATAATTTTCCATTAGTATTTAGTTTCCACATTGACAAAACTATATCAGTTTTGAAAATTCAAATGCCAGTTAATTAAAAGGCCAGTTTCCCACTACCCTGGATCAGTTACAAAGGTTTTATTATATATGTGGCAGCTCAGATCTAGAACCTGGGTTGTCAGTTAGAAAGGTTGCCCAGGAACATGATGTACTTGGAAGGCAGAGCCACAGTCACTTGAGAGAGATCCTCCTCATAAACTTGTCTACAGAATAAAGCTACCCTGTACTATTCAATATTCAAAGGGGAGTATCAAATCAAACCAAATATCTATAGAGATTCATCTGCAACCAAATAGAGAAAACACAGAAGGAAAAAACTGTCAAGGACACTGGTGTATAATTTCGTGCAGTAAATCAAATGTAAAGTACTGAGGCCATGGACTGGAGTTATGAAGGAGAAATAGAAAGGAGATGCTGAGAATCTGAGAGGTAACTGATGGAAAGAGTGATAGTGCTTGAGAAGAGATATAATGCCTGCTTCATCTTTTGTTTGTGGCTTGGATTTCCATTTCTGTTTACTTCGTTATTCTGTCTTCCACATGCATTTTATGGGAGAAAGATTGTATATATATATATATATAATTTATATTAGATTATATAATATATATATATACCAATGGAGATCAACTGCCATGAACTATCTGTTCAAAGATGTGGTCAAGGGATTTATTTCATTATACTGCCTTTACAGGCAACCTACACTTTGTTTTGTTTAAGTTGTGTTTCCTTGTGAATGGCTAAAAGTGTTGAGCTAAAACTATTTGTTAGCCATTTGCAAATCATCTTTTGAAGGCTCTCTGTTTAGTTCCCTGTCTCAAGTTGTTAATGCTTGCTTTTATTTCTTTTTTTATTTGTATTTTCTTTCTATGTGTAATGAGATTGTATGTCTGCAGCCATGGTCTTGTCAACTTCATGTCTCTCGTCGCATGCCCAAAAAAAGAGTCAACAGTGTGTGTCGGAATTCCCCTGGAATTGGAGTTCTCTGGAATTGGAATTACCAGACGGTTCTCAGCTATTGTGGAGTGCTGGGGATTGAACCACAGAGTCACCTCATCTGCAAGTGCAAGTCGGTGCCTCTTAACCGGCTTAGGCCATCTCTCCAGCCCCGACTTGTTTTATTTTTTGTTTTAATCTTTAGTTTTTTTGAGTTCTTTGTATATTTTATATCCTAACCCTCAATCAGATATATCACTGGTAAAGAGTTTTTCCCTCTCTGTAGGCTGTTCTTCACTCAACTGATGGGGTATTTTTCTGTGCAGAAGCTTTTAGTTTTCTGAGGTCTCATTTGTCAATTGTCTTAATGCCTGTGTGAATCAGGGTCCTGCTCAGAAAGTCCTTTCCTGTACCTTATAGGTACAGGAGAATTTCCTACTTTCCTCTCTATCAGATTCAGAGCATCAAGTCTTATATTGAAGTCCTTGATCAATTTGTAGTTGAGTTTTGTGCAGGGTTTGAGATATGGTAGCCAAGTCAGGCAGAACTGGAACATACTATATACCCAAGGCTGGCCTCAAACTTAAAGCAGTCCACCTGTCTCAGCCTCCCAAGTGTTGGTATTATAGACATGAGCTACCATAACTGGCATTATAGACAGCCTAGTACATGGTCATACAATTCATACAGTTCTGCTGTGTTGGATGTCAAAATATTTCTCAATTCCATTAATATACCTTGCCACTCACTTGTTCGGGTCATAACTTTCAACTGCATTATTGCTGCAGCTTCCCAATGCTGCCTGCTCAGTATTGCTACACTCAAATCCACCATCCAAAAGTAGACAGAGAGCTCTCTCCAAAGATGATTCAGAATATGACATCTCCTTGTTTAATACAAGTCAGAGGCTTGTATACAGAAACTCTGTCAGTTTTGCAATTCTCCAGAGCATCACTAAATGTGTCATATGAGTTTAGTTTATTACAACTTTCTTTCTTTTATTGCTATGAAGATAAAAACTACAGAAAATTAAGATTGGTTATACCATCAATAGATTTCATCATAAATATTACATAATCTTATAATGGATAAATATTACTTTAATATTAAAAAAAAACTTCCCAATCAACTTAGATTAAGCACAGATTAATTGTATCATACTTCAGTGACAGGTAGTATCTCCATTAAAGAAAACCCTTACAAAAAGGAGAAAAAAATTTGGAAAAGTAAGCCCCACGGTGTGGGGATAAGTCTGATAGAAAGTAGTTAAGCAAAGAAAAAAAGTCTTTCTAATTTCATGTTTTAATTATATTTGAAAATATCTGGTCAGAAAATTCTGCCCGCTAACAAATCAAGCCCCAGCTACACAGCTGACAAATAATTGTGACATATGACAGGACAAAGACTCTAACAACATACCACAAAACACTTCATATAATTTTTTAAATTTTATTTATTTATTTTCTATACATATGAATGTACTGTCTGCATGCAGGTTTGTGCACCCGTGTCGTGCAATGCCGCGGAGATCAGAAGAGGGTGTCGGATTTCCCTGGAACTGGAGTTCTCCTGGAATTGGAGTTAAGGACGGTACTCAGCCACCATGTGGGTGCTGGGGATCGAACCTGGGTCCTCTGCAAGAGCAGTCAGTGCTCTTAACCACTAGGCTATCTCTCCAGCCCCAATAATTTGTAACATTTATATACTAATTATTTAAGCAATTGATTAGCCTGCTAGAAATTCATATAAGACCTTTGTTACTATCTGGGAAATTCTGTTAAGACTCCAGAGATGATACCAACAGGCATCAAGTGTCTAGTCATTCCAAAGACAGGTGTTGACTTTGTGAGAAGTAGACAAACTGGATCAGTGACTACCACCTACCTCTAGATTGTTTAAGAAAAATCTAGGCAGACTTACTCAGGGAAGAGAGGAGAGAGAGAGAGAGAGAGAGAGAGAGAGAGAGAGAGAGAGAGAGAGAGAATACATACAGGAGGCTTCTCAAAGTGAGAGGAAAGGAGAGTATCATGATGCTTTTGTTTTCTTCTTTTTTTATTTTTTATTTTTTTGGTCTTTTCGAGTCAGGGTCTCCCTGTAGCCCCAGCTGTCCTGGAACTCACTGTGTAGACCAGGCTGGCCTTGAACTCACAAAGATCCTCCTGCCTCTGCCTCCCAAGTGCTAGGATTAAAGGCGTGCGCCACCACACCCGGCGATGTTTTCTTCTTTGAAGGAACATTCTCGCTTTGCTCAAGCTGGCCAACCAACAAAAAGTTCTTCGGTGAAATGGGAAGAATCCTCACTCATTAGAAAAGGGCATCTAGGGGCCGGAGAGATGGCCTAGGGGTTGAGGGCACCGACTGCTCTTGCAGAGGACCCGGGTTCGATCCCCAGCACCCACATGGGGGCTAAGAACCATCTTTAACTCCAGTTCCAGGGGAATCTGAGACCCTCTTCTGACCTCTGCGGCATTGAATGACACAGGTGCACAAACCTCCATGCAGACAGTACATTCATACACATAAAAACTAAAATTAAAAAAAAAAAAAGAAAAGGGCATCTAAATGTGCAGCTTGCTGAAGCTTGCTGAGCTGAACATATCCACAGAATTGGCCTGTATCACCAGAACAGGGATCTGGGGAAGACCTGAAAACAAAGTCAGACTTTGGAGAAGTGGCAAGACTAGGGCCAGGAGAAGTCACAACATCCTCCCCACAGTCGGAAGAGCAACAGTGAGAGCAAGTGTACTGCCAAGATTGATGGGAAAAAGAATGGCACATTTCTCTATAAGCCAACTATATTGTGTGGAAGGTAGGGAACTAGAGCCATTTTTAAATGATCTTGCCCAAAGGGCTGCCTTTTCCAAACCTGAATACCCCAAGAGATGTAATGCCATAAGTTAAGAGTTCAAGAGGAGTCCCAAAATCATTGCTGAGCCTGGTTATAGAATGCAACTATCCCGAGGCTTCCATAAGGATCTTTGAGGTCAGATAAGCCACGAGATGAAGAAAAGGAACTTGGTTATCTGCTGTTTGATTGCCAGGGCCAATCAACAACTGTTCTTTACGTTTAGTGTACATTTCAAAAGCCAGCCAGAAGCACCAGAGGAAGTGAAATTCTAGAATAGTCTGGTCTATCTCTATTGCTGAACTACAGAATTTGGGGTCAGAACTTAGCTAAGAAAAACGGGAGAGTTTGGTTGGTATTTCAGTCAAATACTTGCCTAAGTTCAGATCCTTAGCACCCACAATCCCAGGGATGGGGAAGTAACAAGAGGAAGATCTCTGGAGCTTGTTGGCTGGTTGGTCTAGCCAAATCAGTAAGCTCCACAGTCAGTGAGAGACCCTAACTTTTTTTTTTCAATTTTTTTTATTATTAAAATTTTCCATAATCATACATCATTTCTCAGTTGAATCCAGAATTGCTTCCCTTTCCATGCTGCCCCCAACCCACCCGAGTCCCTGCACTCTGCCATACATGTTCTGTATCCCCCTCTGAGTCCTTCCAGAGGTTTTTTTTTTTTCAGTTCTTTTGTTGTTGTTCTCTCCAACTTGTATTGCTACAGTATATGTTCTAGTTTCTCTTCAATTGCTGTGACAAAACACTCTGACACCAACTTAGAGAGGAAAGGGTTTATTCAGCTTACATCTCCTGGGTCACAGATCATCACTCAGGGAGCCCGAGGCAGGAGCTGAAGAACAGGCCATGGAGGAGTGCTGCTTACTGGCTTGCTCCTCTGGCTCATGCCCAGCCTGCCCTCTTATATGGTACACACCAACCTGCCCAGAGGTGACACCACCCATAGTGGGCTGGGCCCTCCCACACTGCCCAACAATCAAACCAATACTCCACAGATATGGCCACAAGCCAGTCCAATGAACCCAATTCCCCAATTGAGGTTCCCTCGACCCAGGTGTGTCAAGTTGACACTAAAGCTATCCAGTACAATGGACCCTTTGTCAACTTGACACACAAAACACATCCCTATTAAACCACCACCTTTCCAGTTCTCATCCCCAAGGTATGATGTTAACATTAATCACAACCTAAGACAGTACAACCTTAAAAGCCCAGCAGTCCTTAAAATGTCCAAACATTTAAAAGTTCACAGTCTGTTAAAAGTCTCTTAACTGTGGGCTGCTGTAAAATCCAAAACAAGTACTGTCTTATTTCAAAGGGAAGAATCAGGAACACTCAAACAAAACCTAAGTCCAGCAAAGTAGCTCAAGGCTGAACACCTGGGATTCACTCATGATCTTCTGGGCTCCAACGGGTTTTGGCAGCTCCCCTTCTCTGACTCTGCCATCTGTAGCACACACAGCTCATCTCGTACGCCCAGGCCAGCTCCATTCCACACCTGCTGCTGCTCTTGGTGGTCATCCCATGGTTCTGGCATCTCCAAAGAGCTGGGGTCGCCACTGAAACTGAGGTTGCTTCTGAGCTCTCCTGATGCAAAACTTCAGCTTCTCTTCCTGACCCCTGGAATCCTGGGGTCTTCACTGCAACCAAGGCCACACTCTAACCAGTGGCCTTTCCTGGCCTCTCATAGTGCCAGGCCTCAGCTGCTCTCTGCGACCCCTTCATGCTTTCAATACTGGAACCATATAGGAGACTCTTACACACTACCAAGTCCTGCTTCTGGCTTGATATGGTGGCTCAGGCCCCTTCTGGAACATAGCTTCTGTGTGCTGACCCTGAAGAAATTTTTCCCAGAAGATTTCACCACAGTGATGCTGGTCTCTTGTACTTACAGCTGATTTTTCAGCCCCAGCTGACCAGCATCAGTTGTCCCAGTAAAGCAAAGGGTTCCCTTCAGGTTCTGGTCTCTTGTTACTTACAGCTGATTCTTCAGCCCCAGTTGACCAGAGCCCATAGATTAAACAGTCCTGATGATCTCTGCTTTCCTTCGAAACTAGAAACTTCACAAGC
Organism: Rhizomys pruinosus; assembly: GCA_009823505.1. NCBI lineage: Eukaryota > Metazoa > Chordata > Mammalia > Rodentia > Spalacidae > Rhizomys > Rhizomys pruinosus. Next base: position 1,436,761 of record VZQC01003730.1, on the reverse strand, counting down.
CAGACCTCCATCATCTAAAACTCTTTCAGCAAAACTGTTCCAAGTTCCACAGCAACGATCTTTAGGCATTCAATGATCTTCCCAGCCCAAAGTTCCAAATGCTTCCACAATCCTTCCCCAAAACACCAAGGTCAGGTCTGTCACAGCAATACCCCACTTCTGGTACCAATTTCTGTTCTAGTTTCTCTTCAATTGCTGTGACAAAACACTCTGACTGACACCAACATGGAGAGGAAAGGGATTACTCAGCTCACATCTCCTGGGTCACAGATCATTACTTAGGGAGCCCAAGGCAGGAACTCAGGGCAGGAACCTGGATGCAGGAGCTGAAGCACAAGCCATGGAGGAGTGCTGCTTACTGGCTTGCTCCCCTAGCCTATGCCCAGCCTGCCCTCTTATATGGTACACAACAACCTGCCCAGAGGTGGCACCACCCATAGTGGGCTGGGCCCTCCCACATTGCCCAACAATCAAGACAATACTCCACAGATGTGGCCACAGGCTAGTCCAATAGAGCCAATTCCCCAGTCGAGGCTCCCTCAACCCAGGTGTGTCAAGTTGACACTAAAGCTATCCAGCACAGTATGTATACATATGTATAGACATAGTTGTATATATATGCATATCACTTGAATTGCAGGATTTTTTTCCTAAAAGATGTCATGTTTTCCTTAAGGAAGTGCTCAAAAGTTCCTCATTGGCAATCCCAAACAACTATCAATCCTGCACCTTTGCTCCACATGAGGGTCTTTCCCTCCCATGGTCCCCCAAATGAAGTCCAGTAAGCACACGACCTGTCTTGATCACCCTGCACTGGTCTCCATGATACAGTCCAGGTAGTCCAACAATGGCAGTCTATATTCTGACGAGGCTGACATCCCCTTAGCTGTTTAGTCCACAAGCTGGGTATCTCAATAGATCCCATCTGGTATTGAAGGTTTGGAGGATTCTTGGAGAGACATGAGTCCTCAGTCCATATTGGAAGATTACAAAGCTGTGTCTCATGTCTTTGAGGAGTGCCAAAAGTGGTGGCAGGCACAGAGTTGATGCACTTGCCAGTAAGAATTGAAGACAGGCCAAACAACATTACTCTCTCATTTTTCTTTTTGTCTCTTTACTAAGATCTCAAGTTCTATGTCTGCAGTACAGTTTCTCTAGTCTTACGATTATTTATATCTGGTTGTACTTTCTTTTTAGATGCCTAAGGCCACACAGTTAGCCCAGATTAACCAAGTTTTTTGTTTCCTCAAGGGCAAGACCCTATCTTAACAAAGAAGATGGAGAAGCAGTTGAGAAAAACATCCAATGTCAAACTTTGTCCTCTACATTCATGTGCACACATTGGCATGTACCCCACATGTCCTATGCAAAGCAGGGGGAAAAAGTTTTAATTGAATGAGAGAAAATTTTGAATAGTTTCAATTCTTCCATTCCACAATATTCATCTTATTTGACAACATAAGAAGATCATCAGTGGAAATTACTGTTCCTCTGTGTTTCATTCACCTCTAATTCTACCCAACAGGTGACTATCTGTATTCATTCCTATGTTCATTAAAGCAGATTAGCAAATGTGGTCATTTCCCATAATAAAAAGTTTATTCTCTCAAATTTCTGAAGACCAGAAGTTTGAACTTGTCACCATTGATCCAAAAGCAAGAGACTTGTCTCACACTTTCTGACAGCTGCCGGCATTGCTGGACTCATAGCTGCATGACTCCATTATCTACCTGAGTGGACATACTACTTCCTCTTCTCTGTGTGCAATCTGCCTCCCTTGTGATGATACTCAGACTTCCCCCTCTCCATAATATAACATAATTTGATCAACTTAATTATTTTTTACTCCATAAAGTAATATGATGAATTGACACTTAAAGAGATCTAGGAACAAATGCTTGACTGCATAGGACTTACCATATATGGCAGAATACATGAGGTCTGGTGGGGGATTGGAGGAGTATGGAGGGGGTCGGGGGTATAAATTTGATCAACAATTGTTCTATGAAACTACAAATGTCAATAACTTTTTAAAAAGGATAGAAAGTGGATATACTCTTGGGGCATTATTTAGCTTACCTCATTTTCTTATGGATATCTCTAAATATACACAACAGAAGCAGACAGCAAAGCATATTGACACTTGTCACTTTCTGATGAAAGATTAATTCATGATACACTATTCTGTATCTTGGTTTACTAATCTAACAATAAATGTTAGTGTTAGGCATAGTGGCTCTTGCCTAGTAGAAGGATAATGGTGTAAGGCCAGCCCAGAATACACTGAGCTACATAGTAAGACCCTGTCTCCAAAGCAAAACAATACAAAAACAGTGCTGGAGAGATGGCTGTAGAGAAGGGCTCAGGCTCACAACCAAACAATATAAAACCTTCTCCCAGGGGCTGGAGAGATAGCCTAGTGGTTAAGAGCACTGACTGCTCTTGCGGAGGACCCGGGTTCGATCCCCAACATCCACATGGCAGCTAAGAACTAGCTGTAACTCCAATTCCAGGAGTACTCCAGTTCCAGGGTAATCCAAGATGCTCTTCTGACCTCTGTGGCATTGCACAACATGGGTGCACAAACCTACATGCAGACAGTACATTCATACACATACAAAAATAAATTAAAAAATAAAAAAACCCTCTCCCTCTCTCTCTGCCTTATCTTTCTGCATCAGTGTATAGACAGCATCATTAATTTTATATGCACATAGAATATTACTGAATGACCATTTATTATTTCTTGCTTCACTTTGCTTCACTATAAGCTTACTGCCAGAGGAATGTGGAACTATGGCTCACAGTAGGGGTCCAAAGCTTCAGGCTCACCATGAGGGAATCACAGCTCCAGCTCACAGGAGGGGACCAAAACTCTAGTCATGGGGACTGAACCAGGGCTCAGGCTTACAGGAAGAGACCATAACTCTGGCTCATGGTGGGGGCAGGGAGCACTCCAACTTGAAGGCAGATACCACAGCTCCAGCTCACAAGAGCAGACCACAGTTCCAGGTTCATGGGAGACTACAGTTCTAGCTCATAAGAGGGGGCCATAGCTCCAAGCACACAGGAGGGAACCACAGCTCTAACTCACAGGAGAGTTGGGAGGTCAGAAAATAGCTTGTGGGAGTCAATTTTCTGCTTCCACCATGTGGGCCTGGGGATCGAACTCAGGTCCTCAGGCATAGTGGCAAATGCCCTTCTTCTCTAAGTTATGTCTCCAGGCCCCACTAGTTGCTGGAGAGATTACTCAACAGTTAAAAGCACTGGCTGCTCTTACAGAGGTTCAGTTGCCAGAACCCACATGGAAGCTAGCAACTCTGAGTAACTCCAGTTCTAGGGAATTTCATGTCCTCTTCTGACCTCTTTGGTTATTGCACACAAAAGTGCACTGACGGGCTGGAGAGATAGCCTAGCGGTTAAGAGTACCGACGCTCTTGCAGAGGACCCGGGTTCGATCCCCAGCACCCACATGGCGGCTAAGAACCGTCTGTAACTCCAATTCCAGGAGAACTCCAGTTCCAGGGGAATCCAAGACCCTCTTCTGACCTCCGCGGCATTGTACGACACGGGTGCACAGACCTGCATGCAGACAATACATTCATACACATGCAAAAATAAATAATAATAAAAAAAAATTAAAAAAAAAAGTGCACTGACATACATGCAGTCAAACACTCAAACATATAAAATAGAATAAATATATCCAAATAAAAAGCACATCTGCTGAAAAAAAATCAGTTGTCAGCTATATTGTTGCTCTCCTGAAGGCACTATATTTTGTCTAGTGGAATTTATTATATTATCAATGACTTTATCTTTGTTTAATCAGTTATTTGTCCATAATGTGCTTAAATATGGTTTCCTGCTTTTTTTTTCCAAGTTATAATTTTCAAAAACTCCATGACTTAGTGTATTTTATCAGTTTTGAACAAGTTCTCAGCTATTATCCCTTCAAATATTGCTTTTTCCTCAATCTCTTCTTTTCCTCTACAATTTCAAATGCATATATATCATCTCATTGAGTACACATCAGGTCTTCCACTTTTCCTTTTCTTCTTCAGTTTTTTTATTTACACATATTTTAGTTCACTAATTGCATTCTGCTGTTTGTTATATGTACTGCTAAATACATTCAGTGAGCATTTAATTTAGGACATTGCAATTTTCTGTTCTAAAAATTGTATTTTATTACCATCTCTGAATCTGATAGTTTTCTGTTTCCTCCTCTTTTCCTTTTCCTCTATTTCAGATATATGATGTAATACATTCTTTTAAATTTACCTGCTATGCTTAATGCTAGTACCAAATCCCCCAGTTGAAAAGCAAGCTGAGCGTCATTATTATTGTTATATTTCTCTTTATCTGAAAGCAACTGTGCTGTTATAATGTGAATCTCTTAATGGGCCCTAGAATTAACTTACCACTTGTTTTCAGATATTGTAATTATCATATAGGGGTGGAAGATATGTATTCATATCTTAGAGTAATATAAAATTAAAGAGAAAAAAAAGTGACGTCCTAAACATATTTCAAAATTAACATACAGTTTATTTCTGAAGAACATGATTCTGGTACATTATGTGATATTTATATAGGCATATTTGGAATAATACAAATGGGAGGGAAGAACAACAACACAAGGACTGGGTCAAAGAACTGAGTGATACAGTTAAATTCTGCCCAAAACAATAAACCACTGCAGAGAAAAACTTTAAAAAGTCTTAGAGAAAGACGCAGGACATGTATGCCAGAATGCATGAACTAAGGTGGGGTGGGGCACAGGGTAAAGGAAAAAAAAAAACAACAAACCAGACAGTTCTGAGAATAAGTCTCTAAGAGGTAAATTCACATTAACAGATTAAGCAGCTGAAATATCTATATAATGTAAATTTATACATTTCTTTTGTCCATGGTGGGGGGGTGCAAACAGAATCCCTAGAGGGGAAAAGAAAAACCACAAGCCAAATATTAAATGCAGTATGATTTGGAGCTACTATGAGAATAAGAGAAAAAGGAAAAAAGTTGACCTTCAAGCACAGAACACTCTACTTACTATAGTTCCGTTTTTGACAGATGACTACATTTCCTTCCAATTATACTTTGATGTAATACATGAAATAAAATTTACCTGACTCATTAAAAAAGTATTTAAAACATATTTTGCATTCAGGTCATGTACATTTCTCATTATGGGTTATTTTATTTTTTTTCGGTCCTTTCGAGACAGGGTCTCCCTGTAGCCCCAGCTGTCCTGGAACTCACTCTGTAGACCAGGCTGGCCTTGAACTCACAAAGATCCACCAGCCTCTGCCTCCCAAATGCTAGGATTAAAGGCGTGCGCCACCACGCCTGGCAATGGGTTCTTTTTGTTTTGCTACTGTAATTATGATATTTACCTTCTTTTCTCTCTTTGTTTACTTGAGACAGGGTCTCTCTATAGCCCCAAATGGCCTGGAATTCCCTATGTAGAATGTGGTGGGATCATTCTCAAAGATATCCTCCTGCCTCTGCTCTGACTCCTGAGTACTGGGATTGAAGGCATGCATCATCACACCCAGCTGCCTTCATCCTTTGAATTATTTATTTTTATTTTATGTGTGTGATTGTTTTGCCTGCATATATGAGTGCGCCTGTACATGCAATGCCTGCAGAGGCCATAGGACAGTTTCACATCTCATGAAACTGGAGTTATGAACAGCTATTTGTTGCCATATTATGAACTGGAGTTATGAACAGCTATTTGTTGCCATTGGGAATTGAACCCGGGTCCTCTGCAACTGCAACCGGTGCTCTTAACCTTTGAATTATCATTATTTCATGTGTGTGTGTGTGTGTGTGTGTGTGTGTGTGTGTGTGTGTGTAGCACAGGTACCTGGCAAAACACAGAAGAGGGGATCTGATGCCCTAGAATGGGAGTTGCAGGTGGCTGTCAAGCCCTGGATATGGGTGTTGTTCCAACATAACTAGGTCCTCTAGAATTGCAGCAAGTGCTCTTAACTGCTGAGCTGTCTCTCTGGTTTCAATATTTGCTCTCTTATATAGTCTCATTTTGAAGACAATCATCTGAATTGAGCCTTTTCATATTTAAAAATGAAATTGCTCTTCAAAACATAACAAGCATGAAAGAAGCTATGATGATGAGCTAGGATTACTGTTTGAGAGTAGAGAAAATAATATTGTTTTGCCTTTTAGACCTTTTAATGAAAAAAACTTTCACAAAATGAGATAGACTCACCAGGGTTCAAAGTACTTTTCTTCCAAAATTCGCTATGGCCTTAATCCAAAGTGGAAAGTGGAGTCATCCTTTTCTGTTCCTGCTCCTTTCACTGACCATCTATTTAACCTCATAGTGATCATCAGATCATCATTGTGTGTAAATGTGTGTAGGGGAGTGTGTGTGTGTGTGTGTGTGTGTGTGTGTGTGTGTGTGTAAGTCAGAGGTCAACCAATATAATAGGACTCAATTATCAATTAATGAACAAGGGCTAGGGATGAATGTCAGTGGTAAAGGGTTGGCTTGTCTGGCATGTATGATGCCCTGAGGTCAGTATTAAGCACCACAAAACCCTGAATATCTCAAAAGCATGATTTAATACGTTACATTGCTTTATGGTGTTCATTGTTTTGGTGTTTCCTTCCTTGTATGTGTATACTTATTTTTCTCCTGGGTCTTTCCCTGAATAATGAGGTGAACTATCACTATAATACTTCAGTCTTATAAGCACTTCCAATGTGAACATTCCTAGTTTTTATCAGATTCCCCCCAAATTTACACTCACTCAAAATTAAGAATATTTTCTCAGATCATGTTTTGACTGAGTATAGCCCTTTAAAGTGGTTCCTATGGAATCCCAGAATTAATTAATTAATTACATTAGTCTAGAGTACAGCTCTGTGCCATTGTCTCTCCATGAAATTTCCATTATATTCACATTGTACTTTTAGAGGCTGTGTGTTTATTTATAACTTATCTTTTGGAAATAATAAATACAAGTCGTTAACAAAAAACTGCCAGGTCTTGACAGTGTTTTATTATAAACTGACTATAAATAAAAAGTACAGTAGCAATAGCCCAAAGGTAATTGTTATTGGAGGTTTTAAGTCTTGGCTCTGCTCCTTATTAGCTATGTGATCTTGGGTATATGGGTCCATGTAGGAAGCTTTCTTTGTAATGAACAGGTACCACGTGGCCCTGCTAAGGGAAGGGGAACACAGCACCCACCTGTGGCCACTATAGGGAACTGGCCCCTCAGTGCAGAGACCAGCCAGCCACTTCCACAGCCCAGCCTGAGAGGTACCTCCATTTCAGGCCCTTAGCCTGGGACAACAAGACACATTTTCCCACTCTTGGCTATAATTTCCCAACCTGCCCAGAGACTGCTGACCCCTGGACAGGAATTTCAGGCTGATGGCTCTTGGCCAATCTTCAACCTATGTCCACTCACAATACCAGCTATTCAGGTTCGTGGTCCGCACTGGGACCTCACTCCCACCCAATGGCCACCCAAATGAAAGCAGGCCTCCTTTGGCCTGTGTGCATGGAAAAATTAAATAAATGACACCTGGGATGATGTAATGATGTTAATGGAGCATTCGATTTATTGCCTGCTACAGCCTGCGTTTATAAGCTAAATGACGTCAATTCCCAGAGCCAATCACAAGCCCCCAAATTCTGTGCCACTGCACAGTGCTGCCCCACCCAGCATCACGCACCAGGCCATGCTGTTTGCTCCTCCTTTGGGCAGGGTCAGAGAGATCCCCTGACTTCCATCCACGTGGTGCCCTGAGAGGTGCTAGCTGAGAACTAGCCCCCAGTTCAAACTGGATCTTCCTACATCCCCCCCTTTTTTATTTTTTGAAACGCAGACGAGTCCATGGGAGAGGTTGGCACCATAAAGGAACTTGGTCTTGAATACAGGATTGCTTAAACCTATCTTGAGTTCTGGGTGGAGGTAGGCCAGACCTAAGATTTTATTTTTTACACTAAAACCAATTTGTGCCCAAAAAACAAACCATGAGGTAAACTGTCAACCATAAGTAATGAATACAAGCAACTTTCATGTAAAACCAATTTGCAAGCAGCTATGTCCAAACTTACACAGCCCAAGGTCCCCTTTGTCCAGCTGGAGCGGCTTGCATGTACAAGCATGTTAATTAAATAAGAGTCCAGTCTATATTGCTATAATTTCACAATTCACCCCAATCTCCACAGCCCTTCCATTCTATCACACCCCCTCTTCCGAAGATTGTTCCCTAGGCTTTGGGAAAGGAGTACAAGTGGGTGACAAGCAAAACAGTCTACTTTCTCTGGAGATGTCATTTTGGACTCTGATCAGTTCAGGCTGTTTCCTTTCATAGGTTGGCAGTTTATCCAGGAATATCTTTTTAATCCTACTAATGAAGCACAAGCAATTAGAGGTAGAGGCATTTAAACAGTACTAATTATTATGGTAAGTTACATTGTGGGCATAGACACAGATGTTTGGATGGTAGGCTAATCCATGAACTGTAGCCTTCCTGTAAAAGATGATGAGTTCCTACTATGGCTTAAAACATCTCCTAGCCATTAGAGGACACAAGCTTGTGGCACCAGCCATGAATTATTCTTCCAAGGAGAGATCTAACAGCCAATTAGATTTGGGATACACAGACATGTGTGCCACTGGCTGGGCAATAGCTCCAGGCAAGTGAGGTGTAGCTGATACTAATGGAGGAGTCTTGCTTAACTTAAGGAGACCAATATTTGCTTCACTATTTTAGTGGCCTTTGGTAACACTCTCTGGCATTCCAGAGGCCAACTGTACACTTGCAAATGAGGTCTCAAAACATCTTTCCCATGCTTACAACAGGTCTTTAACAGCAGAGCCTGTTTTAAAGATATTTTACCTAGTTGTTAAATCCTCTACAATATACATTTAACTATACTTTAAACTATATCTAAAATAAAATAAGATTATTTCTTAAAACCAACTTATTTCCTATAACACTTTAAGAATTTACTTTAATTTTTGTCTTAGGCATTTAAGGAGCATAAGCAGCAGATGGTGATATACACCTACAAAGTAGTTAACTGCTACAGAACCTGTATAATTTTTTTTAATTTTATTTATTTTTGTATGTGTATGAATGTACTGTCTGCATGTAAGTTTGTGCACCCGTGTCATGCAATGCTGTGGAGGTCAGAAGAGGGTCTCGGATTCCTCTGGAACTGGAGTTCTCCTGGAATTGGAGTTACAGACAGTTCTTAGCCGCCATGTGGGTGCTGGGGATCGAACCCGGGTCCTCTGCAAGAGCGGTCGGTGCTCTTAACCACTAGGCTATCTCTCCAGCCCAGAACCTGTATAATTTTATTAGTAGTTCTTAACCAAGACAAGTAAATTACACAAATAATCATAGAAGTTTAACTATATTAATAGAGCTGTGTCTGAGCTGAAGGGGCCAGTTCCAAATCAGAGGCTTTTTAGAATTGCACAAATACATATTAATATTTACATAAACCCAATTAAAGATTGTTAACACCAAAAGGTATAAACCAATAGTTTTGTATAAGTTGAATCTGTTAACAGTGATTTATAGTAACTTTTATTTTTTATTTTTGTATATGTATGAATGTACTGTCTGCATGCAGATCTGTGCACCCGTGTCATGCCATGTCACGGAGGTCAGAAGAGGCTCTCAGATTCCCCTGGAACTTGAATTCTCCTGGAATTGGAGTTACAGACGGTTCTTAGCTGCCATGTGGGTGCTGGGGATTGAACCCGGGTCCTCTGCAAGAGCAGTCAGTGCTCTTAACCACTAAGCTATCTCTCCAGCCCCTATAGTAGACTTTTTAAAACACAGGAATTTAGAAAGTTATAGGGATCAAAACAAGTACTCACACACCCATACACACATGTGCGCATGCACACATACATACAAGCATACACATACAAATGTATAAAAGAAAAAAGATTACAAGACCAATCTGTGGGAAGGAAGTTACATTACTGTCTTATGCTCAATGAGAACAAATCATTTCCACCATTAAGGCTGGGTTTAAGTTTCCACAAAAGTCCATCATCTGTCTCCTGAGCATTGGAAGCAAAGCTGCACCTTTAAAAAGGACAATCGAGAGGAACTGCTGCTCCAGGGCAAGAGTACTGGAGAGAGCTTTAGGTCTTCCGGAGTCACACACAGAATATTGTAAAGCCAGCCCTTCCCCCACCCGCTGTAGCTGTCTCCAATGTTTCCAGAGCAGGAGAGGGCACAGAACAACAAACCTTGGACTAGATTAACCAGAGTATTTACAAACAGCCACAAACTGAAAAGTATAACAGCTTCATTTTGCTTTTGGTCTTTTCAAGGCAGAGCCTCCTTACAGTCCCAGTTGGCCTAGAGCTCACTAAGTGGATCAGGCTGTCCTTGAACTCACAGAGACCCACCAGCCTTGGCTTCCAGAGTGCTATAATTAAAGGCGTGGGTCACCACGCCCAATCCACAAACCTGGAATTTACAAGCTCAATTTGCACTACAGAAGACTGGCCTGTAGAATGATATCCTACAGGAAATTTAACAGACAAAAAGAAAACCTAAGCCAAATTAAACACTGCAAAGACATTATTTACAGAAAAAAGTTTCAAGGAGAAATTTTAAAACAAACTTAAACTGTAGCTGGCCTTTCACAAACTTCCATGCAAGCTGATATTGGTAGGCCAATTCCTGGGTAGGCAGTTCCCTACACAACCCAAGCTGGCCTGTGTAAATGTGCACCTCAATAGAAGGCTTGTAGCAAAAGCCTTGAGCTAGCTCCAGGAGCCCGCCCCCATGACCTTTGCCACTTGAACTGCAGCAAGACGGTGGAAGCCTGGGCTTCCCTTCTGGGCTGAAATTGATGCTGCAGGGTAGGTTCTGAGCCCACTGAAAAAGCCTCTAGAAGGCAAGTGGATGGGAGAGGAAAGACCCCTCTCTCACAATTTCTCTGAATACCCACAACCTGGAAAGGCTGGGGAAGCAACAGATGCCCCCAATCCAATGAAGCCAAAACGGCACCTAGGGGCTCCATAAAGGTTCCCCGCTGTGCAGTCCTGTCAAGGCCTATCAGAGAAAGGGTCTCCGTCTGCACAGGCCAAGTCCCCATCAGTGCCATCCACAGGCGCACCAGCACAGTCAACACGAGAATTGCCTCTGCCTCCATCTTTAGTCTGTGCCTTCAGTGATTCAGAAGTGCTAAACTGTCTCCGGGCCACAACTTGAAACACAATAGCTACAGCAAACCACAGCACACAGTCAACAAATACATGCCATACAACACAAAACAATTCTACCTGAAACATAGCTTCCTTAAAGGTATCATTTCCCATCTTGCAGAGATTCTAGCTTACCAAACTGGTCCTCATGCCCCGCGTTTGATGCACCAGATGTAGGAAGCTTTCTTTGTAACTAACAGGTACCAGGCACAGTCCTGCTAAGGGAAGGGGAACACAGCACCCACCTGTGGCCACTGTAGGGAACTAGCCCCTTGGCACAGAGAGCAGCCAGCCACTTCCACAGCCCAGCCTGAGAGGTCCCTCCACCTCAGGCCCTTAGCCTGGGACAACCAGACACATTTTCCACTCTTGGCTGTGATTTCCCACCTGCCCAAGACTGCTGACCCCTGGACAGGAATTTCCGGCTGATGGCTGTTGGCCTATCTTCAGCCTATGTCCACTCACAACACCACCTATCCAGGTTGGTGATCCACACTGGGAACTCTTTCCAACCCACTGGCCACCCAAACAAAATTCAGGCCTGCTTTGGCCTGTATGCATGGAAAAATTTAAAAATAGACATCCGGGAATTCTGTAATGATGTTAATGGAGAATTCCATTTATTGCCTGCTACAGCCTGCTTTTATAAGCCAAATGACGTCAGCTCCCAGAGCCAATCACGGGTCCCCCAATTCCACACCACTGCACACTGCTGCCTCACCCAGCATCACACACTTAGGCCATGCTGTTTGCTCCTCCTTGGGGTGGGGTCAGAAATCCCCTGACTCCCATCCACGTGGTGCTCTGAGGGGTGCTAGCTGAGAACTAGCCCCCAATTCAAACTGGATCTTCCTATAGTTTCATCTGTCTGGGTATCTATTTCTTTATCTATAAACAAGTATTAGTTAATAAAACACACATATCTGAGTAGCACAGTGCAAGAGAACATTCTGTGCCTATGGAACTCTCCTAAACCATACTGATCAAATTCTAGAAACTAGCCACATGATGCTAAAAACTGGCTAGAAGAAACCACACTATCAACACCAACAACTTTCCATGTTCCTCTTACAAAAAAAGAGACTGACTTTTTAATATAACCGAATGATCTGCTTTAGTGCTCTTCTCATAATATACAGCTTTTGTGAATTTATGTCTATATTTTTAGTACCAATCTCATTTTTAAAGTGTTTTAAAAACTTATTCTATTATTTTATTTTATGAGTGCATTGCCTGCATGTATGTAAGTGTACCCATGTCATGCAATGCATGTGGAGGTCAGAAGAGGGTGTCCAAACCCTGGAACTGGAGGTAAGGATGATTGTTAGCTGGCATGTGGGTGCTGGGAACTGAACCTGGGTCCTCTACAAGAGCAGCTGGTTCTGTTAATTGCTGATCCAGCTCCCTGGTCCTTGACTTGTTTTTTAAATACTATTTTTATTCTTTTAGAATTTCAACTCATCTCCCTATCAGACGCCCCTCCCTATGACCTCTTTTATCTTAAGCACACTGAATCCTTTTTGTGTTCTCCAAATACTCTTATGTGTAGATCCATTCCCTGAAGCATGATCTACCTACTTGGGATCATACCCTTAAACAAAAATCCTATACCAGCGTCTTTCATTTTGCCAAGAGGTCCTCAGCTATGGGTGAGGCTTTGTGCCCACTTCCCTGCTTCCGTGCTAGATATTGTCTGGCTTGAGCTTAAGCAGATCTTGTGCATATTGTCAAATCTGTTGTGAATTTATATGTACAACTGCTATGTTATATCCAAACAATGGTTTATTTGTAGTTGTCCACTGCCTCTGACTCTTAGAATCTACACATCCCAAATTCTGCAATGATCTTTAAGCCTTGGGAAGACAGCATGTGATTCAGATGTGTCATTTTGGGCTAAGTATCACCCAGTCTCTCATTCTCTGCATCTTTATCACTTTGGGGCCTCTGTTAATGGGTCATCTTCTGCAAAAAGAACTTTCTCTGGTTAAGAGCACCGACTGCTCTTGCAGAGGACCCGGGTTCGATCCCCAGCACCCACATGGCGGCTAAGAACCGTCTGTAACTCCAATTCCAGGAGAACTCCAGTTCCAGGGGAATCCGAGACCCTCTTCTGACCTCCGCGGCATTGCATGACATGGGTGCACAAACCTACACACAGACAGTACATTCGTACACATACAAAAATAAATAAAATTAAAAAAAAAAGAACTTTCTCTGATGAGAGCTGAGGGATTCACTAATCTATGTGTATAACAAGTCATTAGGAGTTGGTTTAATATTATGTTCATATAGCAAAATAATAGTAGTACATTTGATCTATGACCTGTGACTTGTCTAACCACAGGGTTTTTTTTATTATTATTACTTTGTGTGTATGAGTGTTATGCCTGCATGTAAGTGCACCCATGCTGTGCAGTGCCCACAGAGGACAGAAGATCATTGAATACCCTGGAACTGGAATTATAGATGGTAATTAGCTGCCATGTCAGTGCTGGAATTTTAACCCTGGTCTTCTGCAAGAACACCCAGTGCTCTGTTTAACCACTGAGCCATCTCTCCAGCCCCTAACTACAGGTTCTTGACTTCCTTAATGGTACCAGGTATGGGTTCCATCTTATGAAGTGGGCCTTAAATCCAATCAGAAAGTGGTCTGTTACTCCCGTGACATGGGTACCAATATTTCATAACTTGCCAGACCAGTTGTTACTATAGTAATGTTCACTGTGGGGTAAGATTGATGATTACTTTTCTGGTAGAGTGCATAGCACCTTCTAGCACTATGATAGCTAACTAGTATGAAACTTCCAGGTCAGTACATGCTGGTTTTCTCCATGTTATATTACTCAAATATTTACTGTCTAGAACAATAGGTTCTTACTGTCAAGTTCTGGAGTCTCAAGAAAACAATGGCAATAGCAGGTACAGTAACATCAAAAGTCAACATCACAATCAAGGTTTATATATCTATTTGTAAGAGAATTTCATGTTTTCTTTTTCGTGTTTGCTAAAAAGGTAATATCAAATATTAATTGCAAAATTTGACAAATCTGTTATTAATTCCAATTTCTGTTCTCATAGTGTTATCAGGGTTCTACTTTTCTGTGAAAATCACACCACACTCACACCATTTACATTTGGTCTCCAAGCTCCCCAGTTAATTTCTCTCCAGCTGCTGAGGCTGCAGCACAATCCTGAGATAGCCGAGAGGCCTCAGATGTGAGCCAAGCTGTGGAGAAGGTGCCCCTCAGGACACTTGTAGTCTCAGCAAACTGGACTGTGTACAGAGCTGCCAGCAAGCAATAGGTGTCCCTCCATCATGTAAGACCTTGGCAAATCTGCCAGAGATATTTTCGACAAAGGATTTGGCTTTGCATCAGTGGTGTGGATTTCTCAACATCTGGTTCATCTAATACAGACACTGGTAAGGTTACAGATAGTTGATTCTTTACATAAACACCTGAAGTATAATTATTAGTATCAACTTGAAAACAAAGTTAAACCAAGTTAGTTAACCAAACCTTGATCTTACACTATCGTTGCAAGCAAATTAATCCAATTATAGCAAGTACTTTAAAAACTCTACTATTTAATAAAATGTCTTTATACCATTTAGAATTGGCTTTTTTTTCCAATCTCAGAAAGGAAAAGACATAATTGACTTAATGTCCTTCTGCTCTCGCCCAACAAGACAAAACCAAAAAATAAAAATAAAAATTTGCACCATCTCAACTAGAAAGCTGGGTAAAGCTTGCTTTCTTCCTTCTCTTCCTCCCTTTAACCTTTCCTTTCATATGAAACTCGACATTGAGAAGAATCCTGTTTCTTCTGTGTACTCTCATTTTAATTTGCAAAGAAATTACTTCCCATTTCCAGAATCTGCAAGTGAAAGCTTTTTCTCCAGCCACCCTATTTGAAGAACTTGAGAATTTTATTTCTAAAGACGGTGTGGTACAATGGTATGAATGCTGACACATAAATTGTAATTCTTCCAAGGGAAGAATGCTGGTGTATATTTAAGTGACTTCTTTCAAGAGTATGTTCTGTTTTCCACGTCATGGTTATATATGTTACTTGAGTTGTTTACTGTCTCAATAAAAAAGCCTTATTTTCCTTTGGTCAGTATTCTTGGAATGCTAATAGTCATGTTCTTTAAGTACCTCCAACTTTTACTGGTTTAATAAATAAAAGGCCTTCATTTATAATCATAGGTGTTTTACTGTTTAGATGCTCATAAGATAGTACTAGTGAGGCTTCAACCCTTCATCTGGTCACTTTTCAGGACCTTATTCAGTAATCTTTCTTGCCTGTTTTATTCAGTAGGGGTGCCAGGTCCTTTTCAGATAGCAGTCTTTGATAAGGGAAGTAAGTCAGACACCCACAGTGCTCCCACTATTTGGATTTTTGCTGTGTACGCTTAAAAGCAGCTGTGCTGGACAGAAGTACTTGTGTCTATAACTAGGTCAATGTCATGGTCCTGGTTGCAGGTAGGAAATTCTTTACCATCTTTAACCTCATCTCAAATTATCCATTTCCCCACTTCAGCAGCCACTTAATGCCAAAGTCTCAATAATGATATGGCCAGTAAGCATAGTATTTATAATCAAAACATTTAGCATTATGCTTGTAATATCAGTAAGGAGTTCAAAGCAGGATGTGCTCTGTTAATTGACCCTGCCTTGCACATCCATTTCCTCCTTTTTCTGTATCAGAACTCACTTTTCCTTTAGGAAGCTCCTTTATCCCTCAGCTCTTTAAAAATGTGGAGGTGTCCTCTATCCCCATTTCTAGAGATTAGTCCTCACCATTGTTTGCTAGCTTGTAAATTCAAGATCTTATTTTGGTAGTGATTAGTGTGATCTGAAGCTGATACAGGACCACCCAATTTGACCTAATCAGACTGAGAGAGAGGACTTGGTTCTCTGTGGAGGAAAAGACTCTTTGTAGGTCCTGCTGAAAGGAGCTGGTCCTATTTAAAACTCAGACTTATAATCACAGGAAATTAAGCCTTAGAATAAGTTTAAAAGCAGACCACAGCATTTTATTTATTACTCTTCTAAGACAAACAAAATACTGTTTTCATTAGACTGCCAATTACTTGAAAGAAAAATTAAAGTTTCTGTTATACAGCCGCAATTGCTTCTAGCTGCTACTTTTGATAGCAATACATACCTGAAATCAATAAATTTTCTGGTTTAGAATATAGAATGATAAATGTAAGGACCAAGTCTGTCTAATATGTTTCTGTATAATGTATTTCTTAGATATCTGAAGAATTCAGACTTTCGATTCTTATTTCTTAGCACAACTATTCTCCTATAGAAAGATGAAGAAACCTTTACCTATTTTTATTAATCTATGAGTCTGCTAGAAAAATAAAACTGATTTGATGTTATGGGACTGTTTGGGAAATAGAGTGGCAGGTATCTCTATATTGAGAGAGGCAGAGCATTATTAATTCTGAGCTTAGTCTTTTCAAAGATAAGGTATATAGCAGAGAGTGAACCATTAACCCTTTCTTACTCTTCAACCTTATCATAAAACAAAGTAAGTTTTCCTGTGATGTTTGAGAAGCTGATGGAGATATTTTAAGGTTTAGAATGGAGTAGTTTGTTTATGTCAAGTACAATAGGAAAATCCTCTAAGTTATATGAGCTTAATTGAACAAATGTAATATGAATACACTATAGCTTTATACCTAAAAGATTCTGATTATAGTTAAAACATCGAGGTGAATCTAAAAGGATTCAGGATCAAACTGATACAAGTACCACTAATCTTCAAAATATACTAAGTAAACAGTAGGAAGGTGAGGCTTGCCATGCAGACAGATGCTATGCTCTTTCTAAAACTGCTTTCCTGGAGAGTAGCCACTACTCATGTGTTACTATGCAACTTCACATTTGAATTAGTTCAAATAGAATTAAAATTTTACATGTAGTTCCTGAATTGCTACAGCAAGTTTATTTTTCTCTGACAAATATGGTTTTAACTGACAAAGCAGTTTTCTACAGCTGCACTTGTAAAACTGTTTTTTTCTAGACATTTTTTCCTTTTATTTAAACCCTATTAAAAATGCAAGTGTTAGATTTCCCTGGAACTGGAATTACAGATTGTTTAGTCATGATGTAGATGGTAAAAAACGAGCAGCTGGTGTGCTAAAGTGCTGAGCCATTCGTCCACTCCCCCCCTTTAGAAAAATATTTTATTATTTTTATTTTTCTGTATAAATGTATTGCCAGCCTGTATGTAGGTATCCTATATTGTGCAATGCGCACAGAGGTCAGAAGCAGGTAACAGATCCCCTGAAACTGGAGTTATGGATGGTTATTAGCTGTCATGCAGGTCCTGGGAATTAAACCAACATCCTCTGAAAAAGCAGACAGTGCTGTAAATTGCTGAGCCATTGGTCCAGTCCTTAAAATGCATTTTCAACTGTATCTTTGTGTGTGCATGGGTACATGTGTTCCATGGTGCACTTGTGGAGTTAGGACAACCTCACGTGGGGGAGCCTTAGCTTCTACCTTGAACAGGGTTTCATATTGTTTGCTGCTGCACACCCTAGGCTTCGCTGACCCCATCAGTCCAGGGCTTCTCCTTCACTGCCCGCTTTCCTATAGGAACACTGAGATTACAAGTGTGTGCTATTGAATTCAGCTTTACGCAGGAACTCACAATCCAAACTCAGGTCCTCATGCTTGCAGGACAAGCATTGCTCCCCAGAGGCACCTCCTTAGACTCTTGATTTTATTTTGACTACTATAGTTGCTTATGAGGAACACATAGCCTTTTGAGAGAAATGTATTTTTCAGGAGAAAATGTCTTAAAATGTTCACATTTCTCCAGACAAACTCAACTTCAGAGCAGCTATCCCACACGGTTGAAACTAGTTTCAAAAACTGATCTCACTTGGAGAGTACATTTCATTTTCCAGAAGAGCTAAATACTTACAGACACTTCTAGCTATCTTATTGAATTCATCCATTTGAAGCTGTTTTTTCACATGCTATGTTTTACTAAGCACAATACAAGAGAAGGGTCAAGTGTTTTTAAAAAATTAGAGCAAAATACCATTGTATCCTTTCTGCCTTAAGTGACAAATCTAAAGATTTCTCAGCTTCTGAATTACTGACATCTTGAACTGGATTGAATTCTTTGTTGTGAAGGTCTGTCCAGGGAATAGCAGGAGGTTTCAGGGCATCTGTCCTCAACTATCCTGGAAGGGGGTAGATGGGGAGTACTATAAGCATCTAGCAGGTAGAGGAGGACAGAGATGAGGCTAAACATCTATTATGCACAGAATAACCCCCCCCAACAACCATCCAGAATAAACTGTCACTAACGTAATTATTAGTTTGTTTGGGTTTCTAAACTCTATCAATATAACATAGTGCATCACAAAGTCGGACAATCCAAAAATGTCTCCAGATAGTCAAATGCCCCCTGCATTAGGAGATGGAGGTACAGGGAGTCAAAATGATCCCATGTAAGAATAGGTGTTCCATTAGAAATATTTTGTATATCATCAAAACTAAAGCTTCAGCTGGGTGTGATGCCATAGGCCTGGTAGTCAGTATTCAGGAGGTTGAGGCAGGAAGACTGAGGCCAGCCTAACTCCATAATGACTTCAAGACCAACCCGGAATACATGGCATGGAAAAAAAAAAAAAAAAGAAATCAAAACCCTAAATGTTATAACAGATAAGTTTTAATTTTTAGATTAAAAGATTCTAATAAATTAGAATAAGCTTTAATCTTTATCTTAACAAAGCAGGCATATAACAAGTGAAATCAACATATTATGGCAGAAGAAAGATTGCAAAACAAAATTCTTAAAAAAGTACAATTACAAATAGGCCAAGTTCTTTGCAATAAGGTCTGATTTCAACTGAATCTCAGCTAATGCCAAAGTCATCTCTATGTAAGTGTTAGCGTTCAAGCTAAGGTTGCTGTCCATCATTATCCTTTCTCTCTCAATTTCTCTTTTGTGCAATTGGATTTCAGATGTTTCATTTGAAGAGGTGGTCGGGGCATTTTTGTTTTCGTTGTTAGTTTCACACTCATGCACAAATCTACTTCTAACATTATCCAAGGCAGAAGTGGAAACAGAGCCAAAGGTAACTAGTTCCTTCTCCAGAACAAATGCCAAATAATCAATTAGGAAATCCTTACTTCCTAATTTCAGATATTTGAAGAAACAGTTTATAGGCAGAACTGTGATAAGCTGCCAAAGGCACTCGAACAAAACTTTTTGATTCCTGAAATTAACAAACAAACATAATATGACAAAACAGTCACATCAAAATAATGTAATAATACTCATTAAAACCCAATGTGAATAATAAAAATACATGTTTTCATTGATAAAATTCTGACAATAGCAATTAAATAAATGTATCCTATATCAATTAACACTATCAGTCATATTATTGGCGTAAATGTTCAGTCAGTAATAAGAGCAGGACATTTTCTTAAATTTCACTATAGAAAAGAAGTAAAAGTAAATTTAAGATAATTACTAGACTTGGGCTGGAGAGATGCCCCAGCAGTTAAGAGCACTGGCTGCTCTTGCCGAGGACCTGAATTCGGTTCCCAGGACTCATGTGGTGGCTAACAACCATCCATAATTCCAGTTCCAGGGGATCTGACACCCTCTTCTTGACCTCCATGGGCAATGCATGACATGGGTGCATTTATGTACATGCAGGCAATACACTCATACGCAAAAATAAAAACAATAAATAAATTATTAAAAAATAATTATCAGACTCTAAAAGTTCCCCTCGAAGTTACGGCAGAGTCATTAAATTTCTCTCCAATCAAGCCATCCCAAGCCATGGCTTCTATACACCTTAGCCCAGAATTCTACATGAAGATCATTAGTAGACCACATACATACCAATCACACACTACCTTCTCCAGACTGATTTGAATTGGAAACACATTACCTGTAATATACTGTTAAAATTCCTCCAAATGCTGTTCTCTGTTCCCAGTAGAAGAGTGCTTTTCCCTGTTTCCAGTAGTAGAGTGTCCCACAGTTTCGTGGTTTTTTATAAAAGTGTATTTCTGGAAAGTCTGTCATTATTTCACAATTCATGTAGTTTGAAAGCCATGCTTTCATTAAGTTTCGGGTATGGGGAGGTGATGTAACATAAAAACAGGATTTATACAATATTGAAAAAAGTGACAAAAGATCTTCCATATGTTCTAAAAGAGAGAAGATATCAGAAGTTCTACCATTCAATTATGTCTACAATTAAACAATTTTAAATTGGTTCAATTAAGTACATAATAAAAAATACCCCAAATTACCTACTGACTTTGTCTTCAGTAATGCCAGTAGACAGTTCTTCCTAATAAGATGTTCAAAGGTATAAACAAGACTCCCACATGAAATACAATCATATTTATCATTATCTCTGTCACTACTGTGTAGCACCACAGTGCAACACAATTTACTGAATGCTAAAAATGGTAAAAGAGATGTTACAGCAGTAATTATGTGTGTAGATTCTCTCTTGGATGATTTCTGCCCAAAAGAGCCTTCTTCCTCCTTGCTCTCTGAGGTCAACTTGATCTTTTTTATCTCTGGTCCTGTTTCACCTGGCATCAAATCTGCTTCTGGGAAAGAATCCATACTCAACCTAATCATCTGATTTTGACACTTAATAGACTGAATGCTGGAACCGCTTGCTTGATCCATCATCAGTGATAAAGTCATATCATTTGGAGATCTGTGAAAAAAGTTTGGTTTTTTTCAACATGCTCATTAAAAAAAAAATCAAACAAAGAATTAAATGCTTATACAAACAACAGAAATGGAAACATCCAATCAATGTAAAATACACCACAGTTAACAACAGTAAAGAGTCAAAGCCCAACAAATTTCTGAAGGCCCTGAAATAGAATTAGAAATATGCTGAACTTTCAGAAAATGATTTTAGTAAAGGTAAAGAATGGTAAAATAATATTGGCACTTTATTTTAGAGGCTGGCTTATCCTCCCCTTTATAAAACGAAATTACTCGTTTTAAGTTTCAATAATAATTTAGAATATAAATAGCTCTAAAGTAAAAATTGTATTTTATACACCCCTTAATGACTTAAAATCTCTTTTAAATAAAGAATAGCTTTTAGAACGTCTTCCCTGATTAACATTTTTTTTAATTTTATTTATTTATTTTTATGTGTATGAATGTACTGTCTGGATGTAGGTCTGTGCACCCGTGTCATGCAATGCCGAGGAGGTCAGAAGAGGGCATCGGATTCCCCTGGAACTGGAGCTAAAGATGGTTCTCAGCTGCCATGTGGGTGCTAGGGACTGAACCCGGGTCCTCTGCAAGAGCAGTAGGAGCTCTTAACCGCTAGGCCATCTCTCCACCCCGATTAACATTTCTAACAACTTATAAACAGATTTATTTTACCATATTCCAAGTCTATCAATATTATCAAGTAAAACAAATAATAGTGAGATGACCCAAAGAGAGGAATTTTACTAGCTAATGAGTTATACTAAAAATTGGGAAAAGAAAAACTTTAAAGAAGCAACTTGTAATAATATTGTTGACACTTTTATTCTGAGAACATCAAATAGAGACTGTGTAATGAATAAAGTGAGTGATTTTGTTGGTACAACTGAGAATTGGAATTTTCAGCAAGGGAAGAGAGTGAGATACAAGGCTGGTGGTAATGGTCTTTAGTCTGAATTAGAAGTAACAGTATGCATTTATGCTGGGTTTATCCCTCAGCAAAAATCTCCACAACCCAGCGAGCAGATATCTCTTATCAATGTACATCAAAAATACCTGGAAACAATAACCCACTCAGGTGCAAACACCTTTCAGTGTCCACGCTTGTGTTTCTAAATCAAAAACTATATTATATAAGGGTATAAGTAAATTACTGATGAGGTTTTTCTTTCTAAAGTATTCTAGCTAATCAATAAAGCATTTTATAGGCTTCATGAGGAGAGCATTATTTAGTTAAGTATTTTATTAACAATAACTGAAAGCATCACTGTGACTCAGCCATACAGACCAGTTCTACTAAGGAATTACAGGAGACAGTGAAACATGTTAAACAATAGCACAGGATGAAATAAGCTAAATCTAGCCCATAGAAATCGATAGGGAGATCAGGGATTTCCCAAGACCACCTGAAGCAAAGGTACCGCAGGAAGAGTGAGACTTCCAATAGAAAGCCTAAAACTAGACAAGGCAATGCTCCATAAGCAAGGAGAAAAACAAAACAATCAAATAAACAATGAAAGCATCTGAAGGAGGCAAACAAAGCAAGCCTTCAACACAGTGAAGAGGCATTGGGGAAATGCATTGGAATACAGGCAAAGATAAACCCACATGCCAGGGACACAAAGAAGAGACAACATGGGAAAGGTGCAGGATAATTCCACACCAAGCTCTAACAAACCTGTGGAAGATTCCTACAGTGGGATCTCCCTGGGGATGGCCCAGGACACAGATGTTAGAAGTACAACTGTGGACATACTCAAGGAAATCAAAGACTATAAAGAACAACTCAGAGATCTTAGGAGAGAGAATGAAAAACTCAAGAAGGACCTAGAGAGAGAGAATGACAAACTCGGAAAGGAAGTGGAAACACTGAAAAGATCCCATGATGAAAAAGATAAGGAAACCAACCAGCGAAGCAAAGAGCTACAGGAAGAGATTGAGAAGCTCCAAAACGAAGTGGAAATACTAAAGAAATCAGAAGACAAAATGAAAAAGGAAATCAAACACTCATCCAATCAAGATGAAAGGAGTGGAAAAGGCTTCAGAAGTGGAATGGAGGAAGCAGAACAAACAATATCAGACCTGGAAGATAACACAGAACAACTAAAAACCTCAAGTAAAGATTATGAAAATTTTAAAAATACACAAAAGTGGAACAACTAGGAAATGTGAGATGCTATGAAAAGATCAAACCTCTGCATCATAGGAATTAGAGGAAGAAG
This sequence comes from Rhizomys pruinosus, assembly GCA_009823505.1. Taxonomy (NCBI): domain Eukaryota; kingdom Metazoa; phylum Chordata; class Mammalia; order Rodentia; family Spalacidae; genus Rhizomys; species Rhizomys pruinosus. The sequence goes on along the minus strand of VZQC01003730.1, from coordinate 1,413,564 downwards.
ATTCCTAGGAGAATGGTATTGATAAGATCTTCAACAGAATAATAGATGAAAACTTCCCCAAACTTAAAAAACACAAACCAATACTAATACAAGAAGCACATAGAACTCCAAACAGGGAAGATCAGGAAAGAAACTCTCCATGCCATATCATAGTTAAAATGCTAGATGCCCAAAACAAAGACAAAATTCTGAAAGCCACAAGAGAAAAACAACAAGTTACATATAAGGGTAAACCTATCCGAATTACAACTGATTTCTCAGTGCAAACTATGAAAGCAAGAAGAACGTGGAGCAAAGCATTCCCAGTGTTAAAGGAGTATAGATGCCAACCCAGGTTACTATACCCAGCAAAAATGTCAATTATAATTGAAGGAGAGAGAAAAATCTTCCATGACATAAAAAAGATGAAAGAATACATGTCCAGAAAACCAACCCTTCAGAGAAGACTTGAAGCAATTCAAAGGACAGAAAAAAGGAGCAACTATCCCCAGGCACCTAGAAAGAGAAATAAGTAAAAGCATAACTGCAGAAGTAGAAACCTAGACCAAAAACGCAAATGGATAATAAGGTGAAAGGAAGCAACACACATCCATCAGTTATAACCTTAAATATTAATGGACTAACCTCCCCAATCAAAAGACATCAACTGGGATATTGGATTAGGAAACAGAAGGCATCGATATGCTGTCTACAAGAAATGCATGTTACCTTCAAGGATAGGCACCACCTTAATGTGAAAGGATGGAAAAAAATATTCCAAGCAAATGGTACCAAAAAGAAAGCAGGTATTGCTATTTTAATATCAGACAAAATAGACTTCGAAGTAAAAGAAATCAGAAGAAACAAAGAAGGCCATTATATTTTTATCAAAGGAACAATTCACCAAGAAGATTTCACAATTATGAATATATATGAACCAAACTCTGGAGCACCAAACTTTATAAAGACAATTCTCCAGGACCACAAGGCACAGATTAACCCCAGTACATTCATAGTAGGGGACTTCAATACCCCACTGAACCCTTTGGACAGATCAACTGGACAAAGAATAAACAAAGAGACATTTGAACTGAATGATATGATACACCAAACAGACCTCACAGACATCTACCGAATATTCCACCCCAATACCAGAGAATACACTTTCTACTCAGCACCCCACAGAACATTCTCCAAAATC
>VZQC01003730.1:1349194-1405224 GCA_009823505.1 Rhizomys pruinosus | reverse complement strand
GACGAATGGTATCCCTCATCTGTGGATGCTAGTGCCAATTACCCAGTTGTAAGTATTTCTTGTGTAGGGCCCCCTGAGCTTCTGTACAAAGCAGTTGGACATAATGCATTTTGGAAACAACAACAACAACAGAAAATACTGCATCAAAGAACTGACTGAAACAGTGAACTTCTGCTCAAAACAGTCAACGTCCCCATGGAAAATATTGAGAAAGACTAAGAGATGGAAAGCATGTTTGGCAGAATGCACGAGCTCTGACGGGGTGGGGGAACGAGCGGGAACACGGGTCTAGATTTGTTAAAAATAAATAAATACAATAAAAAAAAAAAACAATAAAAAAAAAAAAAAAAGAAAAGAGCAATACAGGGGGGATCTGTATACCAGACTTCAAACTATACTACAGGGCTATAGTCATAAATTCAGCTTGGTACTGGCACAAAAACAGACCTGTTGACCAATGGAACAAAACTGAAGATCCAAACTTGAGCACATACAATTTCAGCCATCTCAGATTTGACAAGGGAGCCAAGAAGGCAAGACAACATCTTTGGCAAGTGGTGTTGGCAAAATTGGATCACCAAATGTAGAAGAATTAAATTAAACACCTATGTCTCGCCCTGTACTAAAGTCAACTCCAGATGGATTAAAGACCTCAACATGAAACCCCAAATTCTAAAGGCAATAGAAGAAAAAGTTGGCAGCAGCCTACAAGACACAGGCATAGGAAAACACTTCCTAAATCAGACACCAGCTGTGCAAGAATTAAGGTTGACAATTGACAATTGGGACCTCATTAAACTCAAAAGCTTCAGTACATCAAAAGAAACAATCAAGGAAGTGAAGAGAAATCTCACAGAGTGGAAAGAAACCTTCACTGCAGACACATCTGACAAAGCATTGATTTCCAGAATATATAAACTACTCAAAAAACAAAGGAGAAAGAAAACAAATGAATCACTCATAAGATGGAGCAAAGAGCTGAACAGAGACTTCACGAGTGAGGAATTAGAGACCCAGCTGGGCATGTACCCACATGATTCATCTTACCACAGAGATACATGCACAACCATGTTTATTGCAGCTCTCTTCACAATAGCAAGGATCTGGAACTAACCCAAGTGCCCCTCAACTGAAGAGTGGATAGAGAAAATGTGGTACATCTACACAATGGAGTTCTACGCAACAGTAAAGAAAGTTCATGACATCATGAACTTTGCAGGTAAATGGTTGGAGCTAGAAGATATCATGCTGAGTGAAGTAACACAGTCCCAGAAAAACAAAGGATGAATGGTATCCCTCATCTGTGGATACTAGCACCAATTACCTAATTGTACGGCAAACTGAGCAATGTCAATGTGACATGAAAACAACTGTGCTCTTATATTGTAGAATCCCTTAAAAAATAAATAAAAGTGAAAAAAAGAATTTGATAGGACAAAATGCTTAGTTTCTTCAAAATATATATTACAATGGAAAACACATATACACAACTCAAAGAGTATAGATTTTGGAGAGATACATAGTCAAAGCCAATTTATAGATAATACTTGGCCCATGACTTTCAGAGACATTTTGAATTTGAGACATATGGGAACTGTGAACACCTAATAGGAAAATTATTACCTTGAATAATGTTTTTCACTGCTGCATTTTTTTGGATTTCATACAATATATCTTAATCATATTTAGACCCCTTCCCCTATCTCCACACCCCCATAGCCCACCCAGAAGATTGCATGTATTCTGTCATATATGTGAAGGCCTATCTAGTCAAGTTTGTGTACTCAGGTGTCCCTCAGTGTGAGTTCATCAACTTTCACCAGTTCAGCCTGTCTAGCATCACTCCCTTAAAGAAGATCAACTCTCCCTCACCCAGCAGTGATCAGTTGCCAATAATTCCTCGCCAAAGTTGTGGCCTTCTGACCATTACCCCAGTTCTATGCTGGTTTTTGTCTGATTGAGTTTGTGTGCCTCTGGTGCATGCTGTCATCATGGCTGTAATCTGAGCAAGGTCCTAGGAACTGCAAGACCCTGTTTCCTCCTGGTCATGTACCTCCTCCTCTGGCTTTTACCATCTTTCCACCCCCTCTTCCATAGTGGTCCCTGGGCCCTGAGTTTATGAAGTTTAATACAGAAGACCTGTCCTGGGACCCACAGTCTATAGTCTCTTTTTCTTTACACTTTGGCCAGTTGTGGCCTTTTGTAATCATCATGCTCTGTTGCATGGGGAAGCTTCACTGATGAGAGTTGAAAGATGCAGTAGCTTTTGAAGATAGTAATTAAAGCATTTAAAAAGTAATTATGTTTAGCATTTGTAGGAAAAAAAAAGTAGAAAATATAAGACAATAAAAAATGACCAGGCAGAACTGAAAGAACTGGAAAAAAATGTAAAAATTGAAACGCAGAAACTGGATTAAATAGCTGAATAGAAAACTGAAAATTAGTGAATAGAACAGAAATAATGACCTAGAAGTCAAAGAAATGAACAGAAAGTATAAAAGGTAGGTTAGGAAATATGGAATAAAAAAGCAACAGGCCTCACAGCATTTCTAGCACTTCCGTGGACTATTAGTCTGAGGATGGAAAGATGGTTCAAAAGTTAAGAGCACTGGTTGCACTTGCAGAAGACCCGAGTTATGTTCCAAGCACCCACATGGTCACATGGTGGCTAATAACCATCTTTAACTCCAGTTCCAGAGAATCCAATGCCCTCTTCTGGCATCTGAGGGTGCTGCAGGACACAGGTACACTTATATGCGGCAAAACAGTTGTACACATATAGAATTTTATATATATATTTATATATATAAATTCTCAGAGCCAGGAAGTTTAACAACCTAATGGAGAATATGAAGAAACTCACATCTGATCATATTATGATGAAATAGTTAGAAAAAGAAACAGTACAGACAAGGAAGGAAAACAGTAAGGAAATAAGAAAATAAAGGACTACAAATTAGTAAAATAGGCAAATTTAAAAACCTTTAAAATTGCTTGACAAGACTAATGAACAAAACTCTAACAAAACTGTTCAAGTATAACTATAGAGATGCAAGGGTTAGAATGAAAAATAACTGACAAGGACAGTTCATAAATATCTATATGTATCCTACTTAACATTAAATTACAAGAAAACTGGGCCTAAGAGATGGCTCAGTAGTTAAGAGCACTAGCTACTCTGATAGAAGACCCAGGCTCAGTTCCCAGCACCCACATGTGGTTAACAACCATCTTTAACACCAGTTCCAGGGGATCCAACACTTTCTTCTGTCCTCAGTGGGCACCACACAATATGGGTACACTTACATACATGCAGGCAATATATGCATACACATCAAATAATCAAAGATTAAAAAAATATCAATACTATAAATAAAATTACTGGAAAAATATAAGCAAGGCCATTTAAGAATAAAAATCTGAATTATCTATAAGTCTTAGAGCAACTCACTCATCAGTTAAAAGTCATCTCATAAGAAAATCCTGGGTATCCACTATTTTCTAGAACAACCAAATACAAAAGCACAGATAATTCTGATTTTATACAGTCTTCCAGAGAAGGGGAAAATAAACATAGTAGCAGCTATGTGCAGGGCTGAGGTGAGAGGATGAATTGAGGCCAGGAATTCTAGGGCAGCACCTACACTAACAGCAAGACTCAACAAGACTGCTACAGACTTGTCAATAAAACCAAGAAAGTATTATTTAAGAACATTTTGCCAGACATGGTGGCACACACCTTTAATCTCAGCACTCAGGAGGCAGAGTCAGTTGGATCTCTGTGAGTTCAAGGCCAGCCAGGACTCACAGAGAGTTCCAGGACAGCTGGGGTTACGGGGGGACACCGTCTCAAAAAGACCAAAAGAAAAAAAAGAACATTTCAAACCTATTCTCTCATAAACACAATTGTAAATATTTTTAATCAAATGTTAGCAAACAAAATCTATCATCAATGTACCAAAATAATACAAACAACAAGGCATGGCAATGCACACTGTTCTTCCTGGAACTAGGATGGCTGAGACAGGAGAATTACGAGTTTGAAGTCTCTCTCTCTCTTTCTCTCTCTCTCTCTCTCTCTCTCTCTCTCTCTCTCTCTCTCTCTCTCTCTCTCCTTCCACATCTGCAGTTCAAATGTAGTTCTGTAATCCTCATACTTAGCCTATTTTATCAAAAATGTTTTCATAGGCTGCAGATAGCAAAGATATCACTTCCCTATCCATGATTTCAGTTGCTCAAAGGGCAAAGTCCCCTGTCATCAGATGCTTTATTACATAAGTAAACTTCCTCTAATCCATGTTATTTAATAGTCTCTGAATGTTCTTAAGTCCCCTCAATGTTTGATAAAAAGCTCCATGTGCTTTTAATTATCTCTACCCTTAAAACAGCATCTTAATTTCCTAAATGTCACTCTCTTCCTATAAACTCAATGCATCTGTATAACAAGGATCCTTGTGGAACACTGCTGGTCAAAACACACAGAGCTATTAACTTGAAGAAATGCAGTGAGTGTGAACTGCAATATGTCAGAGAAAACACAAGCCAACTTTCAAAAGCTCAGTAAGAGAAAATTAAATATCTCAAGAATTCTTACATTGATTTTATGTCGAAATGATGCTCGGGATTGATGGTATTCAAAAAATATTGAAATTTCTCTTGCTTCTGTTTAATTTTTTTTTTTTTTTTGGTCTTTTCGAGACAGGGTCTCCCTGTAGCCCCAGCTGCCCTGGAACTCACTCTGTAGACCAGGCTGACCTTGAACTCACAAAGATCCGCCTGCCTCTGCCTCCTGAGTGCTAGGATTAAAGGTGTGCGCCACCACGCCCGGCTTGCTTCTGTTTAATTTTTTAACATGGCTACTGGAACATTTAAAATTACGTGTTGCTTGCAATAATTTCTGTTAGACAGTGCTGGTCTACAGGACTAATGCAGTATTATATAAAAATTTACTTACGGTTTAAAAAATGTGACTTTCACACCAACAAGCAAGTTATCATCGAGTACACGACACCATGTCTGTTCTATAACATGTTCTGGCTCTTGAAAACTGCCCGGCAAGTTCTCAGCAGAGGTATGGACACTATTTTCTTCTTCGCCACAAAAAAGAACAAGACATTCCTTAAAGAAAAATGTGTTAAAATAACTGACTCTGAAAAATGGACCAAATATAGCAAAACTAAAGTCAGGCTGATCAGTTTTTGGTCAGGCTTTATGACCTAACCATGCATGCCCAATTCCAGGCCCACAAGCCCCCACACGCACCACGATACTATGTATGTAGCCCAATGCATTTGCTGGTGACAGCATGATGTGGCATTGTCAAAAGGTTGGACACCCCTGGAAATTTTTAAATAACTTATAATATGCTATATTATAGGTTACAAATAACTTATTAAAACAAAATTCATGAAACATAATTACCTATTCAGAGCAGGAATCAGGACCTGACTGGAAAATGAGTTATCCTATAAAGAGCTATCAGGGAGATAAAAGTGGCGTCCATTTTAATAAAGTCTGACAACATATATTCCAAAGCTAGGAAAGACAAGTCAACCTGAGACTTGCACTGAGCCTGAGACTAAACTTCTATATTAATAAAACAGATTATCTGTTGGTAGGTTATTGGTAGAATTTTGTTAAAATTTTACTGTTAATATTCAGCCATACTATAAATCACAAAGACTTATAGTAACAATATCATAGAATTAGGGAAAGTAACAGTATTACTTTTTTAATGCTTATTTTTTATGTCAGTCATGGTTCTAAATAGCATCTGTAAATCAATTCATGTAAATTTTACAATAACCACACCACTTTGTGTGAGCTGAGTTAGTCTCTACATTTTACAGAAAGGACAAATGAGTCACAGCTACCAGTGGCAGAACTGTGTTTGGACTGACAGACTTGTTCTAGAACCCGTGCCCAAATTTAATCATTACTCTCTACTGCCTCTCTATGTGGCAATTACTGAAAAAAGGTAGCAGTAATTAGAAAATATTATGTCACTAGAAATCTGAAGACTCTCTTAACTGTAACATCTCAGGATAGGCCACTGATTTGAAACCCGAGGAAACTGTTACTACTGCCGGGCTTGCTTTTAAAAAATCAATGTCAAAGGTCAAAAATGGGGCCATGCACAATGACGTCAATATATGATTTTCTAAACATTTGGGGGCTTTCTAATACTAGCAAAATAACTGAGGGAGGAGGGTGGCTGGAGAGGTGGCTCAGCCAATATGAGCACACAGGCTGCCCTTGCAGAGGATCCAGGTCAGTTCCCAGCACCCATAAGGTAGCTAACAGCTCTCCATAATTCCAGTTCCAGGGGATCCAATGCCTTCCTCTGGACTCCACAGGCACTGTATCACTGGGGTACATGTACATACATGTAGGCAAAACACTCATATGCATAAAAATATATAAAATGTAAATAAATGAGGGAATGTGGAGACATAATCTTATCAACTGATATTATCAGATAGCACCAATATAAAAATGCAACATGATGGGTTTTCCTTACATTTTTTATAATAACATCATATATTAGACCAAGCTTCTTGTATTGCTAAGACTGAAATTCAAACATAAGAGATGACAAACAAGAACAGCCTATTAAGGGGAAGCTAGGCACTGAAGTGCCTGGCAATTAAATGCCACATTAAGTACCTCCATATTCAGCTTTCCTTGAGTTACCTGAAATTCTGCTCTGCTGCTCTTTGTATATACTTAGGTGAAGAGATACGATTTCAAGTTGGTAACTCTCCACACTATTACACTGGCATTACCAGTGGCAACATACCTGAAGCAGGTCAGTCACAGGAGAACGAGTAAAATCATAAGATGAAGACAGAAGAAAACAAAATGTCTTCAGGACATTTACTAGAGGAATATTCTTAGAATCAATGTACGAGCTGAAGAGATGGCTCAGTGGTTAAAAGTACTAGCTACTCTTGCAGAGAACTGGGGTTAGATGCCCAGTACCCACAGGGTGGCTAACAACCAACCATCCCTAATTCAAGTTCCAGGGGATCTGACGCCCTCTTCTGACCTCAGCAAGCATTGCCTGGCATGATTGGTTGCACCTATCCACATGCAGACAATACACTCATATACATAAAATAAAAAAAAATAAATAAAATTAGAAATAATGTAGCTGAGAAAAAGAGCAATTACATTAGTGATAAAACTGTGCCATCATGAAAATAAGGTTAGACAATGTCCAGTATAATGTATAATTTTCTGGGAGTAATTTCTACCAAAATTGGGCAACTACATATTTGTTGAACTTTCTTAAACCAAAGGGCTTTTCAAGATTCCTGAGATGTTTTATGCTACAGAACTATACACTCCTTTAATGAAATGTCATTTAGCATCATCAAATTCTACCATTATAATTCCTGTCACTTTTCTGCTGAATCTACTAAGCACTATTTTTTATTTTTGGTCTTTTCAAGACAGGGTCTCCCTGACGCCCTAGCTGTCCTGGAACTCACTTTATAGACCAGGCTGGCCTTGAACTCACAAAGATCTGCCGAGTGAGTGATAGGATTAAAGGCTCGCACTATTTTATCTAAATCACCCTTCAACAGTTTCCATATTTTCAGTTCATCAAATGTTAGCAGTCACATGATGAGCAGTACCTCTCCTTGACTGGATATACTACTATCATCTGTCCCTTGAACAGAATTCATAAGTATGGCCCAAGATTTTAAGATAATTTCATCCTTCAGGGAGATATGCTGCTGTACTTCTTGAAGAAAAGCCAATTCAATCTGTAAAGAGAAAGCTAGTTACCAGAGAAATCATTTCAGATGAAATATCATTAATTCAGAAAAAACTTTCTCCAAATAACCTTTGCAATTCCTCTTAGTATAAAAAGTCAAGCTAGGCATGGTGGTGCATGCCTTTAATCCTAGCACTCAGGAGGCAGAGGCAGGAAGATCTCTGTGAGTTCAAAGCCAGCCTGGTCTATAGAGCAAGTCACAGAACAGCTGGGACTAAAAGGAGAGCCTGTCTCAAAAATACCAAAAAAAAAAAAAAAAGTCAGAGAAACTACTATATTCACACATTCTAAGTAACTACTTGTAGCATTTTCTGTTTTAAACCTGAGATACAGTAAACGCTCTAGAGTTTATGTTTCAAATTGAGAATGATAGCAGATAAGCATTCAACACTGAATTAAAACTATACAAATCAGGCCAGATATGGTGGTGCATACTTTTGATCCCAGCACTCAGGAGGCAGAGGCAGGCAGATCTCTGTGAGATTAATGCTGCCAGACAGTTTTACATTACCCCCAAACCCCCGTTTCTCTTGTTAAGATAATTTCTACTTCAAAAACAAATTATTCCTATAAGCAAAAATATCAAGAACAGAAATAATCACTTCAAAATTCTGTTCATATAACCTTTATAGCAAAAATTCAAAGATAACATGTAACAGTCCCCAATCTGTTATAGGTTTATTTTTATGCTAGTAAACTTTACTTACAAAAATCTACTGAAAACTACTAAAGAAATATCATTGTAGCTCAGAATAGGGCAATACGTTTCTTTTACTGTACAAGAGAAATCCATTTCAGCTCTAAAGATGAAACAGTCATGGAATATATTTTGCTACTGAAAATTTAAATGGTCATGTCATTGAACTGATAGACGTTTCATTTTAGATGATATCTGATGCTGCTTAAGTATTAATGTAGGTTTTAATAAAACATGTTTTTTTTCTACATTTAAAAAGCTAAATGCAATCCCTTTGGGGGTTCCTTTCTTTTGAATTAAATTTTAAGGCAGGCAAATTTTGTTTCTATCAATGAATACAAGTTGGATAGGGAAGCCTGAAGTTTTTTCTATCTTACCTCATTGCACAGGGTATGGGAAGTGTCTAGTTAATATTTTGAAAGTTCTCATGTTGACCTGCTTCTATTGACTTCATACCATCCGTGCACTTGGAAACTTTTAACTTGGGTGGGGGGATATGTACCCACCAAGGTGGACAGAATGAAAAGGAACCCTCTAGAATGAGCACTGCTCCCTTGTCACTTCTTTCCCTAATTATGTTCCCTGCTCCAGGACACAATAACAAAGCACTAGTTAGGTAATGAATTTTGTGATGTTTGGTTACTTAACTACAAAGCTTAACAAACATTCTGTAAAATAATTAAGCAATACTAAGGTAATCTCACCTACTTTCCTATACACACAATCCCACACAGACAATAGATAGCTTACGTTTCCAGAATTTTTCGATGTACGCTAAGGACTATTTTCTTTCACCTCCTTACTACCAGAAACTCCACCAAAAATTTAATACAGGAATAAACTGCACAGCATAACTTGTAACCTTGCTTTAATGTTCCTTACTGTGAGCTCTACGTGCTGAAGACTTCACACCATAGAGAAGTTTATAGACTAAAAATGAAGTCAGCAACCACAAGACTGTATCCAAGGCAAATGGGGGCACTCTAGGAGCTGTGCAGAGATGCACAACGATCAGAATTTCCCTTTCTAAACTGGAAGCAACAGTACCTCAGACCTCTTAAGGTAACATCTTTGCTTGTCTTCCTAATTTTAACACTGTTCTATGCATTTCTAAGGAGTAATTTTAGTTGTGCATTTTGTTTCTAAACATTTTATAAATCAAATCATTCTGTGTACATCGGGTTTTGGAGTTGTTCATATCTTCCAGACCTTTCTTTTCAGAGCTTTCCATTATTTATTATAGAGTGACTATAATTCGCCTCTCTACCTTTACATTGGGTCTAGTTGACAAGCATTACAAACAATGACATCAACATCCTGCTACAGGTTCCCAAGTTTTTTCAAGGTCTGGATACCCCACATTCCCTGACAATGACTGACTTGAAAAGAATTTCATGGCCAAAAAGAACAATCCAATAAACTCTAGTTTTAGCTCTAAAAGGCCTTCCTTCCAACATGTGGGGCTTCACTATCTGCATGGACAACTACTGTTGCCATGTGAATATGCAACCATCTCCCAGACATTCATTTATCTGTCCCTTCTCTCAAACATGAAAACCTTGCATATCTTCCTACTCTGTCTCTGTGCTGCCTTCTAGCTAATTTTCTAGTATTTTTCACATTCACTAATTTGCTCTGCATCTCTTTTAATGACTCAAATCTCCTACCAAGTTTTATTTCAATGTGTTTTGATATAAAAACTACTTGTTTATTTTATGTCAACAATTACTCATGGTGTCTTTTTTTTTTTACACGTCTATTTATTCTGTGGGTGGCTCACTTCCTTTGAAAATAAATGCTACTTGCGAGATTTCTCTGAGGCCTAGCTTATAAATGCATATTCCCAGAAGATTTCCTGTTTATTTCTACAAGGTGTCTGGGGACCACTAATATAGGTTCAGTAACCTCTTCTCAGGACAAAAGAGGCATCAATATTCTTCTTATCTTTCCACCATGGAAAATTTGGCTTATATTACTAGAATTTTGAAGATTTTAAGAATTAAAAAAAAATGCTTCATCTATCATTTTGAGTTGTTTTTAAATCAGGATGGTCCTGCCTTAAAAGAACCAAACCTTTCTCTCTGTATAAATACTTCACATCCTTTATATTCATTTATTTAATTTTATGTGTGGTGTGTGTGTGTGTGTGTGTGTGTGTGTGTGTTTGAGTGCATGTATGTGTATCGCATGTATGCAGGGGCCTGCAGAGGTCAGAAGTGGGTGTCAGACCTTCTGGAACTGGACTTACAGGAAGTTATGAGCCACCATGTGGGTACTGGGAACTAAACCCAGGTCATCTGCAAGAGCAATAAACACTGTTAACCTGAGCAATTATAACAAGTTTTTCCCTTAGAATGTTACTTGAGATCTCAACAATACTATAAGAATGTATATTTAAGCTAAGCATGGTTGGGCATGCCTTTAATCCCAGCAAAGGCAGGTGGTTCTTTGTAAGATCAAGGCCAGCCTGGTCTACATAGTGAGTTCCAGGTTGGCAGGGACTACAGGGAGACCCTGTCTCATCCCCCCAAAATTAAAGAATATACATTTATATTAGGGAAAATAATCTTATGTTACATATTATACTTTCATTTCCCTTTATTTTCCTTTTTTAATTTGCTCAGGGCATAAGGTTTAAACTATCTCTCTTTATGGTTCTACACCCATTATAATATTTTCTTTATGAAGCGCTCATATTCATACTGAATGTTCATTGAATAAGCATTTAAGAAATGTAAGAATTGAAGTGCTACAAAATGATTCTAAAAGAGCATACAAAGAGCCTACAAAATTACAAAAAATAATTCTACCAAGACCTTTTTAGAAGAAAAATTACCAAGTCTAGTGGATCAAAGAGAAAGACAAATGACACCAAAATAGAAAATGGCCATTTCCCAAAGAAATCACATCTGCTTTGTCCTCCTTGGTACCATTTAAAAAGGGGACAAGGAGGTATTAGTGTATATGAAATGCCAACAAGGGACATGACATGCAAAGGCAAATAAACAGCAATCGGATCCTGAACTATTCAGACATACACAAACCAAACATTTTTTTTAACTTTTTATAATAACTTAATACATTTCAATATGGACTATATACTAATGATTATAGGATAATTATTAATTTTTTGGTCTTTTTGAGACAGGGTCTCTCTATAGCCCTAGCTGGCCTGGAACTCACTCTGTAGACCAGGCTGGCCTTGAACTCAGAGATCTGCCTGCCTCTGCCTCCCAAGTACTAGGATTAAAGGTGTGCAACACTACGCCTGGCTCAAAGAAGGATCTTAGCCACCATGTGGGTGCTGGGAATCAAACTCGGGTCCTCTACGGGACCAGTTGGTGCTCTTAACCGCTGAGCAATCTCTCTAGTCCCAATTATTAATTTTCTAAATGTAATGATGCTACTGTACTTTTTCTTTTGGGTGTTTTTCAGACAGGGTCTCCCTGTAGCTCCAGCTATCCTGGAACTCACTCTAGACCAGGCTGGCCTTGAACTCACAGAGATCCACCTGCCTCTGCCTCCCAAGTGCTAGGATTAAAGGCATGTGCCACCACGCCTGGCTGATGTTACTGTACTTACATAAGAAATTTCCCTGTTCTCAGATTCCTACTAAAATCCATGAGCATAAAATAGTCTGACATTTGAAATGTTCAAACTGTTCTGAAAAGATGTAAGGCCACACAACAGAGAAGAGGCAAATATAATTTTATAAAGTAACAATAAAAGCAAGACATGGTGGCACAAGTCTGTAATAACAGCAGTCTGGAGGCTGAAGTGGGAGAATGGTAAGTTTGAGACCAACATAGGCTACATGATAAGATCCTATTTCAAAAGAAAAAAAAAAAGGAAAAATAAAGCTGGGTACAGTAGAACAAGCCTGTAGTCCTATGCATTCAGGAGACTGAGGCAGGAGTTGGAGGTTAGCCTGGGCAACATAGCAAGGCCTCATCTCAAAAAAGAGAAACCTAAAATGTTCCTACATGGGAACAACCATAGAGTGATGATCACTGTTTCTAACTTTTCTGTATTTCAACTTTTTAAAACAATAAAGCAGTCTACAAAAATCATACATCTTATAATTATACATCCATGGACACTTCATAAAAATTCTATAAGAACACATATATTTTTTAAAATTGTTTATTTCTTTGTAGAGTATCAGTAAGAAATGTACATGAGATGGTTAGAAAATACCTAAACTAGTAAAACACAGCTATGGGTATGTCTGTGAGGGCATTTCCAAAAAGAATTAACTAAGGGGACAAGACCTACTATGTACGTGAGACTGCAGCATTCAAAAGGCTAAAGGTCTGGAAACAAAAGGGAAAAGCAGCCTCAAAACAGAGGTGCATTCTCTGCTTCCTGGCTCCCATGAGATGAGCAACTCTGCCCAATATCATTCCTGCATCCACAATACTCTCTGCCTTACCTCAGTCCCCAAGCAATTGCAGCTCGCCAACCACAGACAATTTTCTCTGAAACTGTGGGCCAAAAGAAATCCTTCCCCTAGGTTGCTTATGTTAGTGAATCTTTCAGTATACTTTAGCAAAAAACAATAGTTCTTTTATTGCTATTTTGCTTACTTCTTTGACTCATCTAGGCTGGCTCAACACTGGCTACGATGCATTGGACTTAATCTCTTGATCCCTCAATAAACCTCCCAGGTGTTGAGGTTATAGTCATGGGCCATCGCATCTGGCTTTTATGGAGAATTTGATATACAAAATGTGAGAGTATACTGTTACATGTTTGGGACGTGTTTTTTTTTTTTTTTTTTTTTTTTTGAGACAGGTCTTTTTATGTTGACTAGGCGGGCAGGAATTTGCTGCATACAGCACAACCTAACCTCAAACTCACATTTAATTTGCCTCAGCCTCTCAGATGCTAGAATAGCAGGACTATCACACCATTGAGCATCATATTAATAGCTTCTACACAGTTATCCCAAAGGTAGAGATCTTTGAAATACCATTTTTAATAAGCACCGAGTGGCTGAACATATAACCACCTTCTTTCACACTATTTTTTCTTTTTTGTCTTTTTGAGACAGGGTCTTTAGCCCAGCTTGCCTGTTGATTGTAAAATGTGGGCCTTAACTCACAGAGATCCACCCTACCTCTGCCCCAAATGCTGGATTCAAAGTGTGTGCACCACCATGCCCCCACTTACTTTCACTATTTTAAATTAGGCCTACATTCATCAAAAATCAAAAGGAAAAGCCAAACCATGACACGAACTTTTAATCGTCCTTCCAGAGCTGGAACTACCAGGTAATAATTTTCATGTTCTCCTTTAGGTAAAATGTCTTCATCACAATCCAGTGGTTCACTCTAATAAAAGAAACATTAAAAAAACTGAGGCTTTTTTATAAACTGAAAATATACAAGATTAACAAAATCCAATTACTGTTTATCCAAAGAATAGTTTCTCATGAAAAGTAAATTATGCATTTTCCACATCTGGTTATTAGACAAATAATCACTATAGGTTATATTATTTACCACCTAAAATTTGTGGACTGTTAGAAAACATCAGTTCATTGCCTTTCTATATAAAACACTAAAATCCCCTAACCGAAGAAAATAACAATTATCTCCATTTTACAAATGAAAAATTTTGGAGCAATTCTGATTCTATATAGATTTGAAAGTTCGGGAAAATAATTTCTCTTATGATAAAGATTTCAAGATATAGCAAACTGTTGTTTTTTTTTTTTTTAATTTACATCTATATTACAGCGGGGCTGCCATAGTGTGTATCTCAGGTATGTATGTAGAGGTCAGAAGATAACCTATGGAGCTGGTTCTCTCATTCTATCATGTAGATTGGGTGTTGGAACTCTGGTCATTAGGGCTGGTAATGAGCGCCCTTACTGTGAAGCCATTTCAAGGGCCTCTGTTTCTTCTTTGAAAAAGTAGTTTTTCTGGATGTGGTAGTACACACCTTTAATCCTAGCATGCAGAAGACAGAGGTAGGCAGATGTCCGTAAGTAAGAGGCCAGACTTGTATACATGGAGAGTTCCTGGCTAGCTAGGGATACACAGGGAGACCCTGTCTCAAAAATAAATAAATAAATAAATAAATAAATAAATAAATAAATAAATAAACAAACAAATAAATAAATAAAAAATAAAAAAAGAAATAAAAAGTAGTTTCACCACATTTTATTCCCTAACTAATGCAATATTATTTATTGGTATAATGTATAAATTTTCAGAAGCAACAATAAAGTTTGCATATACATGATCATATACCATAATACCAGTTTCTATTAAAAGTAAAGTCAGGCTGGAGAGATGCCCTAGAGATTAAGAGTGCCGACTGCTCTTGGAGAGGACCTGGGTTCAATCCCCAGCACCCACATGGTGTTTGAGAACCATCTTTAACTCCAGTTCCAGGGAAATCTGAAGCCCTCTTCTGACCTCTGCAGCATTGCATGACATGAGTGCACAAACCTACATGCACACAGTACACTCATACACATAAAAAAATAAATAAAACTTTAAAAAAGTAAGGTTAATTTGTATAATATTTGCTGAAAGAGTAAATGTGTATTTAAAAGACTCAATTTGTATTTAAAATTTTTAAACTACAAGTATGAAATCATAAATATTTAAATAGTGGGTCAAGCTTCTAAATACTTAAACTTTCTAAAGTGGCTCTTAAATTATAATAAGTAAATAGAACTTACTGAATACTTTATTCTGACAAGATCTGTTATTTTAAATGAAGTCAGCGAATCGGAGTTTAGAGAATCCACAAAAAGGAGCAGTACTTGTTCAGTTCCCACTCCAAGAAAGTCATCTATCAGTCCTAAGTGAACTTTTTCCCACTTATCAATGACCTGAGGGACAGACAGCATTAAAGGAAGAAGAGACAGAGAAAACAAAGTGAAACCAAACAGGTGAAACACATTACCTGGCAGGTCTTTTTGTTCTATGCAATTGTAACCTGTTAACCTCATTTTTACAAATGATTAATGAAAATATTACTATAAAACTAAAGTAACATAAAGCTACTTATTATAAGATCAGAAAACATAAAGCATTGTGACAACTTTGAATTTTTTAGTTCTTTGCTGTTGTTTGTTTGTTTTAGATAGGGTCTCCCTGTAGCCCCACCTGGCCTAGAACTCCTTATGTAGAACTTCCTGGCCTGGAACTCACAGAGATCCACCTGCCTCTGCCTCCCAAGTGCTGGGATTAAAGGTGTGTGGCACCAAACGTTGCACATTAAGACAACTTTGTAAACAATAGATCCTTACTTCACATTTACTAATGCTCATCTAGAGACTATCACATTCCTGATTTCTATACTCAAACGTTATCATAATCGACATACAAATTCTAACACTTCTCATAACTAAACTTTGGTAAGCCTAACATTACACATTAGAAAAACTCAGCTTGTGGTGGTGCATGCCTTCTAATCCCAGCACGTGGGAAGCAGAAGCAGATGGATCTCTGTATGATCAAGGTCAGCCTGGTCTACAACATAGTGAGTTCCAGGGCAGGCTGTGGCTCCAGGAGACCCTGTCTCAAAAAAAAGACAATAAATAAATAAAAAAAATAAATAAAGAAAGAAAGAAAGAAAGAAAGAAAGAAAGAAAGAAAGAAAGAAAAAGAAATTTAAAAACTCTAGTAAAGATTCTGTCTCTAGCATGAACTAATTTAAGGATGGCCATAATTCCCATAAGTCTTAGTAAATATGATGTTTATAATCAGATCAATTGCCCAAAGAATTCAGTTGTATTAGGTAACTAGAAGGTACCAGTTTTAAGTACATGTTTTAAGAGTTCCTTCCTCGCCGGGCGTGGTGGCGCACGCCTTTAATCCTAGCACTTGGGAGGTAGAGGCAGGCGGATCTTTGTGCATTCAAGGATTCAAGGCCAGCCTGGTCTACAAAGTGAGTTCCAGGACAGCTGAGGCTACAGGGAGACCCTGTCTCGAAAAGACGAAAAAAAAAAAAAAAAAAAAAAAAGAGTTCTTTCCTCTTAGGCTTTCTTAAATTAGAAACAGTCTCTGCAAATTTCCACAAGAATCTGTGCTGTCCTGATGTTAGGATTACAATGTGCTAACCACACCCAGCCCTTTACTAATTCTCTGATGTCTTGGGTGGACTTGATTGACATTTTAAACAAATGTAAACATAGACAAGTAACAATTCACATACTGAATAAGTACATAGAGCTAGTGGATACATTAGACAGCACAGCTATAAAACATACAATTCTTTTCTACTGAAAACACATTGATATCTATGCTTCAAGTATATCTAACAATGTCCTCAATTTTGAAATGTTTACTGCACAGATTCTTGTGAAAATTTGCACAGACCGTTTCTACTTGAAAGAAAGCCTAAGAGGAAAGGTAATTCTTTATATCTGTTTCAAATCCTATCACTGAATTAACATGTGAGGCTCTAATAAAGGGCTAGTTTGAGAGCCCACCAACTTGGATTTTCATTATTTACTCTAATTTATGCTTGCTTGTTGTTCATCTATCTTTGTAAGCTGCTTAATTCTTCCTGGAAAAGGGTATAGGAAGCATAGATCTAGAACTTATGTCCAACACAAAAGTACTTGTTACTTTCTATCTGGGGACAAAACTGCAGTTAAAATTAATTATTATTAATATTCATTCTATTAACCTGAAACCTCTTACATAAGACCACAAATAGTAAACATTTAGAATTCAACATTTAAAATATTCCATTCTACTATAAAACTCTCACCATATTTATTGCTTGTTCTTTTTTTTTTTGAGACAGGGTCTTCCTGTAGCCCCAGCTGGCCTGGAACTCACTCTGTAGACCAGGCCGGCCTTGAACTCTTGGAGATCCGCCTGCCTCTGCCTCCTGAGTGCTGGGATTAAAGGAGTGCATCACCACACCCAGCTATTGCTTGTTCTTAATTTGGAAGTATAATTGCTCAAATGTAATAAATACTATACTGTCTTTAATCTAGGCTTCTGTATGGTTACATTAATAAACATTATAAATATTCACATTAAATGCCAAGTAGATATAATTATAGCTACATATTTCTGTTTTCAAACTCGAATGCTTTATGAATCCAAACAGCAAGGCCAAAAACTGTTATCAGGTAGATTTCAGATAGCTTCAAGAAAAAAAAAATAAAAACACCTGAGCAATGTAATATATATGAAGTGTAGAGCTAAAACTGACTCAGTGAATAAAACTGAATGGTGAACTCCATGAGATAGGAATGCTTAAAAAGTCCAAGAGTAACTGGGCATTGGGAAAAAGGCTATAATCCTAACCCTTAGTAGGCTACAACAACACAACACTAAGTTTAAAGCAAGCCTGAGCTATATAGCAAGACCCAACCCTGTCTCAAAAAAGTAAAAAGAAAAATGTCTGAGATTGCCAACCAGATTCTTCTACGATTAGGCACCATACCTTGAATCTCTTTTCCGAAACCGCACAAGCACCACCGGATCTAAACGATACAATGAAAAACAGGTTTCCTTTGCCTGAATCTAGAATTTGAACAGCACAAGGATCTAGAAATGGAAGGTGGCACACTCTTGTAGGAATGCCATTTTGGAACAAAATCAACTGATTACTCTGAGTAAGAGCAATCAGAGAGAACCTCAGCTGGTTATTGACGAGCTCAGCAGCACAGACATGCACATGAGTTACTACACTACTGTATGCGAGGGGGATAATGTAATTATGGCTTAATATTTTTTGACTTCCAAAAGCATATGCACAAAATTTGGAGTTAGAAAATTCATAATCTGATTCTGAAATCTTTGGAGTACATTCTGCCTCAAGTGGTTTTGTTGGTCCCAATAAAACGATACCAAGATTTTCAATCTCACCTACCCACTTTATAGAGGAAAGATTAATTGACAAATTAGTAACTGTCCCACTTTGGCAAGAGATATAGAAGAATGTATTAAGATGTTGCCAAAAAATTAGAGGGCCATCAAACACCTTTAAGTTCTCATTCAACTCATGGCCTACTTTAAAACTCAAACACTTTTCAAATTTGTTGGTATTATGAAGAAACAGTACATAATATGTGAAAACTTTAGAGTAGTCTTCACATTGTACCAAAATGCAAGGGAGGTTAATTCTAGTTCTGAAATCTGAAACACAGTTATAACACAGAATTTTTCCATGAGAAAGTTTCTCCTTAAAGTCAAAAAAGCCAGTGGATTTCAGAACAAATGTTTTTGTCTCTCTGTTAAATATCTTTCTCTTGGCATGTAATATGGATCTATCTGTAGGCATGTTAAGATCTTCAAAATCGCCATTAGATAACCAAAAAACAAGGACTTCTCCATTATAACACAAGAGCTTTTCTTGCTCATTAAATGGCAGTGGCTGTTTGCTAGCCATTGCACTTCAGCAAGTCCTTGTGTGGATACAGTTTTCAAATGCAAGTGGACTGATTCCAGCTGATGCTTTTAATTCTGAAAAGAAAATAAGAAAGATCGAATGAAACAGGAAAAGTAGAAAACATTTTGTTATAAAACTACCATATAAGTAACCATAAATTTCATTTTAAGCAAACATAGTAAACCTTCTTATACAATTGTAACAATATAGTTTGTTTTGTTGAGGGTCAGGATTATATATGTAATATAATATAAGATATATATATCGTATATATACTACATAATATAGGCTGCATTCACTAGCCTTGACATTGACATCACCATTGTCGCCTAAGTGGAGGCTAGATACAAGGCAGAGCACCCAATTGCCATTGGTAGAATGTCTGCACATTTATTTCCAAAGATTCAAGCATCGCGAATAAGTCGAAATGAACCTGAATGTGTTATACTGCTGTACAGGCTTATTGCACTTGAAAGTACTTTTGGGTCTCTCTCAGAACCAGCAACTTTGTCACCATTGTATTAGAGATGCTGAGCTATAAGGGACGTTGTAAGGGGGCATGAGAGTTAACGGTGTGTTACAAGCCTCAGGCCCATCAGAGGGACTGGGCACCTCAGCTCAGGGGCAGTATGCTTATGGATGGGAGTCTCCCACAAATAGTCATGAGCAGAGGTGCCAAGTGCACCGATTGGTCTACTTGCTCTAGGAATCTCACTAGTAACCCCCGGGCGGGGCTGTGGGCCCTATTAGGAGTTGTGATTCTGCTGTTTCTCATCTCATTGGCTACATTTGTCACAGTGGACCTGTGGCCGGAGCAAGAACCAGCAAGCTCATGTACACTCTGGAGGGTCTATGGAAGAAGTTCCCTTGTATGGAAACCTACACTATTTACAGACAGGATGGGTATCTCAAGAGCCAAGTCTAGATCAGCAAGGTTCATCCCCTGGATTCCCTGCCAGGCTGCAGACTCGACCCTGCATTGTGGCCTCCTCATGGTTGGAACCCCAGCTATGGGACACGCATCAAGTGCTCTGTGGTGCTGGATTCTATGCACAAGCCCCAGATTCGCAGGCCCAGCCAGAGCTCTATACCTCACGGTGTGTTCAGACCTGCAGAGTCCAGGCTTCCTTCTCGGATCAGGCCTATGCCAATAGCCAAACTGTACCCAGCTACGGAGGGCCTGGAACTGCGGGCATCCATGACTCTTCTACTGGTTTCAGGGGTTCCTGCTACCCTGGCTAGGGGATACCTGGTTTTTACCCACCCTCAGGATATTGAGCCATTGCCTAGTGAAGGTACTGAGTACCCTGAACTTCCTAAGTTGCAAAGAAGACATCTCAGGGTACTAAGGGCCCTGGCTTCCAAGGATGGAGGCAGCAAAGTCAGTGGTCCTCTCCTCATTTGTCTTTTCTATGTTCTCCTCTAAGTCCCTCAAATCCCAGGTTCACATTTTTTTTCCTACCTCCCTTCTACAGTTTTACCTCTCCCCTTCCTGCTTAGCTCACCCACTATCTCAGTGTCACCCCAGGCACAGGACGGTAAGAAACAGAGAGATGAGGGCGTATAGTCAAGCAGGAAGTCCACAGGTGGAAAGGTCTCAGGGATCTATTAAACTGGGGACAATTTGGTTGTCTACGGAATGAGAACCTCGGGAAAAAGAATAGCATCTCCCATGCTTCGTGTCGTCTGTGATGTCCTCGCAATTTTTGAACAAAACTTCTCAAAGGAAGTGAAGAAAAAAAGATAAACCCTAGGCTTTTTGGACTGGCCACGTACGTGCAGGCCTTTAATCCAACATTTGGGAGGCAAGCGCAGGTTGGATCTCTGTGAGTATGCATGTCACCTGTCACACACAGTACCATACACAAGCACAACACACACCACACACACGCACACCACACACACAAACACAAAAGTAACAAACTCTTTTGTGCCAGGGAGATGGCTCCATAGTAAAAGGTTTGCTCGCACCAGCCACAACAAGTCTCTGATAGAACAGAGTCCCGTATGCTTTTAAAAAAATTAGATGGGGTGGCATGGCAATCTGAAAATCCCAGTAATCCTCATGGTGAGAGTGGAGACCGAAGACTAGACAACATGCCTGGAAACCTCATGGGCCAGCTACCCTGGAGCACAGAGGGAAGCAGTAGAAACAGAGGGCCTGCCTCAACGTAGTAGAAGGTGAGCACCAACTCCTGCAATTTGTCTTCTGACCTCCACCCTTGTGGTGCCTTGGAAAACACAAATGTAGCTAGCCCCTCCCCCCTCCCCCTCCACGTGTGAGGAACATAGCTATATATACATCCAGCACCTGGAGTGTATTAGGAGGATGGTCAGCCTGGGCTTTAAGAGAACCGAAAACATGTAAATGAATTCAGAGATTCTTTTCTAGCTGAGATTGTCGTTGTGCTCTAACTTCCCTCTCACTTGTCAAACCTACTTAACTTTAATCGGTTTTCTGTTGGCATCGTTTAAAAAGAAAATTCAGTGGTTTACTTGTCATGACACTCAGGATCTTCCTTAAATATGATGATTTCTGAAATAGGCTCCTCCTCACAGCAAAGGTCCTTGGGTCCTTCTCGGCGTTCTGACAAGAGTATGTACAAGAGCTCTGTGGCAGAAGAACTCTAAAAACAAAAACAGGAGATGCTAAAATGAGGCTCAGAAAACTTCATAGAAATAAGAACTTCTATTAAAAAATGTATTTTATATGACCTGAGGAAAGCTGATTCTTAATTAATAAGGAATAATTTGGGTAAATATACTATCATAAGTACAGAAGAAAAATTATTGCAGCCCATCATTTGTAACTGCAACAACCATTATCTGTGCCATTTCATATAACGTTTATAAGCATTCTCTAAAATTAAGTATTAATATTCCATTATTTAAACGTGAAAGACTTATTTTCATGAAGGTTAGAAAATGTCCTGTTTGCAATTCTATAATGCATGGGTTACAATACTAATCAGAACAAGATGCTAAGATTGGAAAAGACCACTTAAATACACAAAACAACAATAACAGTATGAATTAACAAGAAAAAAAGATCCACTCTGTCTCTCTGGGGCCTACACGTTTACATTTTTGTGGTAATGCATTTGTATGTATCAAACAGACTGTTTATTAAGTAGAATCAGTCAAATGAATCACATCAAAGAAGCTCCTCTAAATTGGCATACATTTAAAGACTGTTCATTACTTTGTGCATGGTTATCAGACCAAGTCACTCCTTTATGCATGACGACTATAGGAACAGTTTTCAAAACACACATCACAAACTGTACCACAGCATTTCTAGTGACAGTAGCGAGACATATGTGAATGAGAAACAAAGTTTACCCATTAGGGATCATTAAGGGGAATATTATGAAAGACGAGAGTTGACTGTGGAAGTTAGTGGAAATGAGTAATATATTCAGCAATTTTATTTCCAGACCTGAGCCACAGAAATAAGCTCACATATGCTCAGGACACTATTAGTCATACATACATGTTTATATTGCATATAATATTAAAAATTTAAATGATCATCAATATATCAATGAATAGCAATGGCTTATCATACTATAGTTAAAAGGATTATATTAGATGATGTAGATCGCTTGATGGCCAATTTCAACAACTAAAGTTGCAAAAAATTAGTAGCGGACAAAATTAATAAACTACAGTGTTGACTTGCATAAATCCAAATCCTGGAAACAGCATTCTTATATTCTGCTTACTTAAAATGGCTGCATTCCTCTGTCTAATTTTCAGAATACTGCAAAGAGTGTGCTTTTGTTTTGTTTATCCATTGTGTTTCTCATCAGAAATAGTGTCAGATGATGCTGGTCTTGGGATTTGGGGTTAATTATTTCTTTCTCCATGATATTGGTATTCGACAAGGCTTATTTTTTTAATATCTTATTTATTGTTTTTTAATGTTATGATGTACTGTTCTGCATGAGGTTGATCACACCTGTGCTCAAATGCCAGCGGAGGTCAGAGAGGGTTCCGATTCCCCTGGAACTGGAGTTAAAGATGAGCGTGCCCAATGCAGAACCCAACGTAGCTCTGCAAGGACTGAGCCTGCTCTTAGACAGTCATCTCTCCATGCCCCTCGGCACAGGCATTATAACATATCATTTTAAGAATGGAGAAATTGAGACACCAAGTTTCATGATTTTCTTAAAGGCCTACATGTAAGATATGCTGAAACCAAGTTTCAAACCTGCGTAATTGGAACCAAAATAAAAGGGCAAAACTATAAATACGTTATGATCCGTTCTGAATGGCTACTAATTCGGACAAAGGCAACAATATAACTTGTAGGGGAGCCAGGCATGGTGGCAACACCTTTAATATAGCACCTGGGGAGGCAGAGGGAGGCAGATTCTGTGAGTCAAGGTCTCTGTATGGGCTTCCCAGAATCCCAAGGGACACGACCCCATTCCTCCAGAGGCTGGCAATGCTTCGACCCTGTTCACTCTGTACCTGAGGCCCTGCCCCCTGCTCATAAGTGGGTGGGCCCCAGGCACCATCTTTCCCTCTCTCTCTCGCCTGCCATTTGCTGTCTGGTTCCACAGTGTCGCAGAGTGGCGCCGTGCAGAGCGAGCCCTTGCTGTTAATTCCACATGGAAGTAAATCTTGTTTCCTGGCGTGACTTAAGCCTGCATGTGCCTTTTGATCTGGGGGCTGGGGGTGCACGGCCCTTTTTATAACCTAACAAAGGCCAGCCCTGGTCTACGAGTAGTGAGTTCCAGGACAGCCAGAGCTACAGGGAGACCCGGTCATCAAAAAGACCAAAAAAAAAAAAAAAAAAAAAAATAATCGGGGGAAAGAGCTAGAGGAAGATTTTAGTTATATCCCAATATCCTTATGGATATTTTTCCAAACAAGTTTCAACAATGTGGTATCTTTTTTCTAAAACATGTTTGTTTGTTGTCCGCAGCCGTGGTGGCGCACGCCTTTAATCCTCAGCCACTCTGAAGCAGAGGCAGGCGGATCTCTGTGAGTTCAGGCAGCCTCGCCTACAGAGTGAGTTCCATGAACAGCCAGAGCTACGGGAGGACCCTGTTCTCAAAACAGACCAAAAAAAAGTAGGGGAGAGCTAGAGGAAGTTTTGAGTTAACATTCAAATATCTGTTATGGATGTTTTCCAAACAAGTTTCAAGCAATGTGTTCTTTTTTCTCTCATAAAATGTTTGTGTTTTGTTGTCACGCCACGTGGTGGTGCACGCCTTTAACTCCTAGCACATCCAGGAGGCCAGAGGCAATTGCGGATCTTTGAGTTCAGGTCAGCCTGGTCTAACAGAGTGAGTTTCCAGGACGTGGGGCTACAGGGAGACACCTGTCTCGAAAAGACCAAAAAAAAAAAGAAAAAAGTTTGGTTTTGTTTGTTGAGGACAGGTCTCTCGGTCACTAAGCCCAAGCGCGATCCTATTGCATGTAGAAAGGGTGGCCTCTATCTGCCAGAAATCTACCTTCCTCTGCCTCAAGAGTCCTGGAACTAAAGAAGGCAGTATCACAAGACCTGCTTCCTATAAAAATGTAAACACAATGGAATGGGAGAGCGGGAGGGTTATATAAGGAATATGGGGATAAAGGAGGAAAAAGGAGCTCCAAGAGGGAGGACATAGGAGTTCAGGTACTGATCAAAGGGAGAAATGAGCGAAATGGGTGGTGAACGTTAACTGGGGAGGAAGAGGAGAGAGTTAGAATGGCGAGAGAGACAGAGATAATAATGCCAAGTAGGTTTAAAAAAAAAAAAAAACAAGGGAATCGTATGGTCCAAAGGCCACTGAAAAAGTACACACACAATATCTCTACAGTGAGTCCACTATACAGCTGGAGGACTACATAACAAGAAATAGCACCAGACAGGAGAAACCTCTCTCAAATTATGGTCCAGGTAGTCCAGTGACCCCAAAAGTAAACAACGGCTTTGCCACAGCCCTTGGTTCCTCTCGCAGGAACTTGAAGGTAAGACCTTATCTGCTGAAGGACAAGAATGTATCAGGCAACAGTATTTGGAGGCAATGGCGCTGGAACTGACCCAGGAAGCACACCTCCCCTGAACCGGTAGCTCTCAAGCTTTTGCGAGACACATATGCATACTGCTAAGGAAAAACTCATCAAAGGCTCCACCCACTCAGCCTTACGCTCTGATTCATCTAAAATATGACCAAAAACACGGCAAACTTATATTATGGTGTAGTGTACATCGTGTAACATCCTTTATCCTAAGCTACGGAGAAGTTGTGTGTCCTAAACTAACATATCATGGCGGTCATACTGAAACCCGGTATCAATTGCCTAACAAATGTAGGAATTCTACTGATGCTACATAGGACTAATACAACATATGCGTCAATATACATCAATGGAGGTCTTTTGATCTTAGAGTTAACCTAATGCTTCACCCCATAGACAAATGTATTCTATAAAGGCCCAACCTAAGTGACTGACCTTATGGATCCTTACACCAGATCTTATACTACCATGAACCAGGTGAGCATAAACGAATGCATCTCTTCAAATTTGGAGACTATAACAACGTTCCCAACAATGGTGCACAATAACAGGTCATAAGACATTGCATCAACTAAGTTGGAACAGATTTAAAGTCCCTAGAGCAGGCTCAGGACCATATATAGAAAACATAGCTGAACCTAGGGACTGCATGACACGATCAATGTATAAGCATCATCATCAATTCTCATCAAACAAAGCTCACTCAAGCAAACAAGCATGAACGCGGTTGGTCGGGCCAATTAGCCAAAAACATCTGGCAGTATTGTGTGCAAACGTGATTTTAGAGGACTCAGATAGGGTGACCCGGAGAATTGAGGGATGTCAGGGACGTATGACACTACTTAACAATGAAATAATGTGATTCCGTGGACATTGCTCAGTATGGGAGCATGGAGGATAAGCTAAATGTATACCATTCACATGCCATGAATCAATCTCACACCTAAAATCCGTATAAAGAAATTCAAAATAAGAATAAAACTCGTGAGAGGTAAGGGTAAAATATAGAAGAGCCATCAAAAGAGGAATTGGACTACCAGTTTAGGTTACTTTGGTGGAGGGGGCGCCATAATAATGTGGAAACTTGATTATCAGTGAGTAAACAGCGCTCCTGGGGAGGGAACGTCTTCTAGTAGTCGACAACTTCTGTGGTGAACTTTACACTGAAATGGAGATCGTCAGACGTATTCTTTTCAATACTTTGAACATGCACAAGCTGATTTTTATTAAAAAGAACAGCGTCACTGTATACGTGAACTATCCATTAGTATAACGGGTCAGACCCTTTGTTTTGATTTCTGTAGAGGTGAGGGGTTATCAAAATGTTTCTTCGACTGGAGAGATAGTAGCGTCATGATAACGCTCTCAACGAACCCGGTCGACCCCAGACCACATTCGGCAGAACATCAATTCCCAAACATGAAACTAGTTTCACAGGAGAAATAAACCTCTACTAACACGCCGGCTGTGCCGACGTAAGGGTGCGTTAACATGACCATTTGATGGGAAGTACCATATACACATACAAGGATTAATTAAAGGAATACAAAGTTAGGTTACTTTCTGAGGGAGGGCTGCACATTATCCTCATAGCTAAGGCACCTACAATATCAAGCCCCGCCCCGACTGGAGGAAAAGCCCTGCATTTAATCACTATTGAGTTAAGCAGTTGCAGGGATAAAGGTAGACGTCAAACAGTATCTCTTTCAAAAGCCTAATAATGAGTGATAAAAGAACTTTTGTTGCAAGAAATCAGGCAGTATTTTTCAGAGACCTACCTGTAATAAATAAATCTAGCGAGAACCGTGTACTAGTGATAGATTAAAAGCTATTCGCGTCAAGGTCACCGAGGGTGAAAGTCGCGTGAACAGGTTGACAAAGGAAGTTATTAAACCCCAAGACGGGGTTACCTGGAGAAGAGCAGGCGGTATAACGAGACGCAGCTCAACACTCGGGTTAACATCCCAGGTCACCAAGAGCAGCTAAGACACCGTTCTAACATCCAATTATGAACAGGCAGCCTTACCCATTTAGTGGAAACCCAAGCTCAACTCGGAGATTCACTCCGCGTCAATTGCACGACACGGGGCACAGCGATACAACAGGGGTACATTATACAGCTACAAAATGAACGACCCAGGATCCTCCAGCCAACTATCTCCTGTTATGTAAAATCGTCTCCTACTCACTTCTCCAAGCTATGTAGCTCTTTGCACATTTTTGCTTTTCTTTAGTCGCAGGTTCCGTCCTCATTCGAACTGACAGAGCTTGCCGAGCACATCTCCAATTGCTTTGACAGTCTACGCCTGGTGTCTACACTCTGCGGCAAGAGTGTCTATGACGCTTTGCTTGCGCAGGTCTGCTCCGGTTGAGACGTTTTGACATCCTTTTTGATTATTTCATCAGTCATCAAGATTGCAAATTTGTTGAGAGTATATTGAGAAATTTTTATCTCATTAGAGAATTCTGATATAAACTTTTCCTCGGTTTTCCACCTTAAGTTTTTATTTTCATTTTTTTTTCCTCCTTATCTTTGCTTTCTTTTTTCACTTGTTCTTGTTCTCTCTTTTATAGGTTTTTTTTTGATTTTCTCACGTCTTTTTTTCTTTGTCATGATCACGTCCTCTCGTTTGCTTCTTTTTCCAGCATATGAGTGAGATCAGAGCCCTACCGCCCTGCCTTCCGACACGTTTCCAAAGAACAGATTAGTGCATGATGCTCCTAAATCTCAGGCATAAGCCTTCTGGCTCAAAAGATGCCAAAATAGAGATATCGGGACTGCAAACCTCCGCTCCCGCTCCCGCTCCCGCGTAGCAGCCGCGGGACACCTTCTTGCCCAACGGCTACTTGGAAAGTAGGAGGAGGCGGAGCCTGACCCAGATAGTTGGCATGGAGACAGGAGGAGGCGGGGCTTCCGAGTGTGACGGAACAGTCA
The DNA here is from genome assembly GCA_009823505.1 of Rhizomys pruinosus. Classification (NCBI taxonomy): domain Eukaryota; kingdom Metazoa; phylum Chordata; class Mammalia; order Rodentia; family Spalacidae; genus Rhizomys; species Rhizomys pruinosus. The sequence continues at coordinate 1,377,423 of VZQC01003730.1, read as the reverse complement.
GGCCGGCGGAGCCCTCGGGGAAGGAGCTCAAGGGGAAGCCGCGGTGAGCTGGGGCCAGCTAAGGGCTGGACCGCAGGTGGGAGGGACACAGGAGGCGGGGCTTCTTTGAAAACCGAGTGAGTGCCCAGTTTCGCTCCTGGACCCGCCTTCCGGGCCCAGAACACCGTTCGGGATTGGGTGGTTTGGAGGTACTTCCTTTGGCCTTCTGGTGTCACGCGACCCCTTTCCCCGCCCTCCTTTTTTGTCTACCTTTGGGCAGGGCTGTCTGGTGATGAGATACTCCACTGTCAGCTGTGCCGGGGGCCAAGGCAACAACTCCCAGCAAGTCCGCGACTGAAACCATGGCAGAGGTAAGGAGCGGAGCGCTCGGCCATGGGGTAGCCGCACCCAAAAGTCGCCCTGGAGGCCGGGGACCGGTGCGCCCAGCGCAGTGGGCTAGGCTAAGGAAGTTGAAGCCTGTCTCTAATTTCTTTCTGTCTCCCATCCATAATATGCTCAGAATAAAGCCAATGCTCATCTCAAGCCCGGCGGAAGATGTTGAAATTTGGCTGAGTATTTGACAGGTGAGCCTTGCGTTCCTGGGTTTGAAGCAGGTGTGCAGTGAGCATCCCCAACTTTGCTAGGGTGTTGGTGGGTGTTTATGCCAGCAGATGTTGGGCAAAGAGGCTGTGCCGGTTTCAAAGGTTTTGACATACTGTGTGTGCTGCTTCAACTAGGCAGATGGTACGCCCTCTCCATACTTCCTTTAAAAGGTTCATGTAAGTTAGAAATCGGAGTTTCGAAAAGCATCGCCTCGTGGTTATGGAACTGGCGGGTTGTTTGGATCATTGAAATAGGTGACACTGTACAGTTTCTGATATTCTAGACTGGCCTTTCACCACCAAACCTCGAGAAAATGAATCGGAAACTGCAATAACGCTGTGATATACTTTATCTGCCAAATCATTGCTCTTTATTTTCTTATTCTGCCTTCGTTAAATCCAAGGGCTAATCCACGTGTGTAGGCCTTCCAGGGCTAGAGTAAATTCTTACCTTTTCACCACTCCGTAAAGTTTTTATGATTGCACAGTTGATTTGCTAGTTCAGCATTCTGTTTTGATGTCACAAATAAATCTTGAATTGTTATGTATTTATCTTATTAATTAATGTGTTCGTCCGTAACTCTTTTAGAAAATTATAAATCTGGATTTTAAAAGGCGCAATTTCTTTTGCGCCTTGGTTGATGCTAACCTTGACCTTGCAACTAAGTATATATGAACTGCTGATACATTTAGGAGGGTTAAATGAAGAAACATGCATCAAATTGTCTGGTGTGAGTTTGATAATATAGTAGGATGTCAATAAAAAATTTGCCTCAGATGTTTTGGTTACTTTGAAACAAATCAGACTTCCATATTTCAACTTTAGTGCTTACCAGAAGATTTCTCACAACTTTAAACTGTTCTGTATTTTATAGCCATTGATGACCTGGAACAAATTAAGGAAATCTATTCAATAGCCTGGTTCAGTAATCTTTTTCATGCTCTTGCCAATTTTCTTCCGGACCCAACACTTTGTACCAGAGAGTTTGCAAAAGCACTTGATTGTATTTTAGCTCAGAGGTGTCATGACTGTTATCATTAGCTGGTTCCAATGACGAGGTAATTCTAATAATTACTTTCTGTAGCAATATAATCATAGCTTGTATGGTTTCTTACCATTGGAAGATGTAACTCATAACTAATGAATCTTGTGACTACAATAGTCCATTTTATCTTACACTTCTAAGGGCAAATACAAAATTAGAAAATCAAGCAATCAACAAAGTCTCTTAAATGGCAATCTTCTGCAACCTTTGATTTTTAATATGAGGGAGTGTAAGCACTGCTAGATGTAAGCGATTCATGTACATCCCTGGTGTTAGAGTCTTGGCCTGGCCTATTCAGGCCCTTTGGATTTCACTACACTAATCTTTCAGCAACATCATGATGTCAAACTAGATCATATCACTCCCTAGCTTGAAACCCTTCAGTTTCTTCCCAGTGTATTTAAAGTAAAGTCCTGCCAGGCATGATGGGGCCCACACCTTACTTCTAGCACTAGGGAGGCATAGAGCAGGCTAGGTGGGCTGTGTGTGAGCTCAGGCCAGGCCTGGTCTACAGAGTCGGTTCCAGGGTAGCAGCTGGTGGCTACAGGCGAGCCCTGTCTCTGTGAAAAGACCCACAAAAAATAAAAAAAAAATTTAATAAAACTNTCAGACATTATATATATATATATATATATATATATATATACATATATATGCATGCATTCACTAGCCTTGACATCTTGACATCACATTTGTGCCTCGTGGAGTGCTGAGATTACAGGCAGGCACCAATGCATCTGGTAATAATGTTACACTTATTTTCAAAAGATTCTAAGCATGCGAATAAGTCAGAAATGAAACCTGAATGTGTTATCTGCATGTAAAGGCTTAGTTGCTCTTTGAAAGTACTTTTGGTCTCTCTTCAGAAGCCAGCAACTTTGTCACCATTTGTATTAGAGATGCTGAGCTATAAGGGACAGTTTTAAGGGGGCATGAGAGTTATACGGTGTGTTACAAGTCTCAGGCCATCAGAGGGACTGGCCCTCAGCTCAGGGCAGTATGCTTATGGATGGGAGTCTCCCACAAATAGTCATGAGCAGAGGTGCCAAGTGCACCGATTGTCTACTTGCTCTAGGAATCTCACTAGTAACCCCCGGGCGGGGCTGTGGGCCCTATTAGGAGTTGTGATTCTGCTGTTTCTCATCTCATTGGCTACATTTGTCACAGTGGACCTGTGGCCGGAGCAAGAACCAGCAAGCTCATGTACACTCTGGAGGGTCTATGGAAGAAGTTCCCTTGTATGGAAACCTACACTATTTACAGACAGGATGGGTATCTCAAGAGCCAAGTCTAGATCAGCAAGGTTCATCCCCTGGATTCCCTGCCAGGCTGCAGACTCGACCCTGCATTGTGGCCTCCTCATGGTTGGAACCCCAGCTATGGGACACGCATCAAGTGCTCTGTGGTGCTGGATTCTATGCACAAGCCCCAGATTCGCAGGCCCAGCCAGAGCTCTATACCTCACGGTGTGTTCAGACCTGCAGAGTCCAGGCTTCCTTCTCGGATCAGGCCTATGCCAATAGCCAAACTGTACCCAGCTACGGAGGGCCTGGAACTGCGGGCATCCATGACTCTTCTACTGGTTTCAGGGGTTCCTGCTACCCTGGCTAGGGGATACCTGGTTTTTACCCACCCTCAGGATATTGAGCCATTGCCTAGTGAAGGTACTGAGTACCCTGAACTTCCTAAGTTGCAAAGAAGACATCTCAGGGTACTAAGGGCCCTGGCTTCCAAGGATGGAGGCAGCAAAGTCAGTGGTCCTCTCCTCATTTGTCTTTTCTATGTTCTCCTCTAAGTCCCTCAAATCCCAGGTTCACATTTTTTCCTCCTCCTCCTTCTACAGTTTACCTCTCCCCTTCCTCTTAGCTCACCCAGCTATCTCAGTGTCACCCCAGGCACAGGACGGTAAGAAACAGAGAGGATGAGGGCGTATGTCAAGCAGGGAAGTCCACAGGGTGGAAAGGTCTCAGGATCTATGAAACTGGGGGCCCAATTTTGGTTGTCTAACGTGAATGAGAACTCTGGAAAAAGAATAGCATCTCCATGCTTCTGTCTCTGTGATGTCCTCCAATTTTTGAACAAAACTTCTCAAAAAGTGAAGAAAAAAAAACCCTACTTTTGGACTGGCCACAGTAGTGCAGGCCTTTAATCCCAACATTTGGGAGGCAGAGGCAGGTGGATCTCTGTGAGAACAAAACCACACACACACACACACACAACACACACACACACACACACACACACACGCACACACACACACACAAGAAAGAAAGAACTTTTGTGCCAGGGAGATGGCTCCATAAGTAAAGGTGCTGACTGCACAAGCCCACACAAGTCTGAAGACCAGAGTTTCCGTATGTTTTAAAAAAAATTAGATGTGGTGGCATGCATCTGAAAATCCCAGTAATCCTATGGTGAGAGTGGAGACAGAGACTAGACAAATGCCTGGAACCTCATGGGCCAGCTACCCTGGAGCACAGAGGGAAGCAGTAGAAACAGAGGGCCTGCCTCAACGTAGTAGAAGGTGAGCACCAACTCCTCAATCTTGTTCTCTGACCTCCACTTGTGTGCCTTGGAAAACACAAATTGTAGCCGCCCCTCCCCCCTCCCCCCTCCACGTGTGGAGGAACATAGCTATAATCCCAGCACTCTGGAGGTGTAGTTAGGAGGATGGTCAGCCTGGGCTTTAGAGAACCTAAAAACAATTAAAAATGAATTCAGAGATTCTTTCTAGCTGAGATTTCGTTGTGCTCTACTTCCCTCTCACTTTCAAACCTACTAACTTTAATCTGGTTTTCTGTTGGCATCTTTAAAAGAAAATTCAGTGGTTTACTTGTCATGACACTCAGGATCTTCCTTAAATATGATGATTTCTGAAATAGGCTCCTCCTCACAGCAAAGGTCCTTGGGTCCTTCTCGGCTTCTGAGACAAGAGTATGTACAGACTCTGTGGCAGAAGAAAACTCTAAAAACAAAAACAGGAGATGCTAAAATGAGGCTCAGAAAACTTCATAGAAATAAGACTTACATTAAAACAATGTATTTTTATGACCTGAGGAAAGCTATTCTTATTAATAAGGAATAATTTAGGGTAAATATGACTTATCATAATGTACAGAAGAATTAAATTATTGCAGTCCATCATTTGTACTGCACAACCATTATCTGTGCCATTTCATATAACGTTTATAAGCATTCTCTAAAATTAAGTATTAATATTCCATTATTTAAACGTGAAAGACTTATTTTCATGAAGGTTAGAAAATGTCCTGTTTGCAATTCTAATGCATGGTTACAATACTAATCAGAAAAGATGCTAGATTTAGAAAAGATCCACTTAATACACAAAACAACAATAAAAGTATATTAAAAAAAAGAAAAGATCCACTCTGTCTCCTGGGTCTACAGTTTCAACATTTTTGTGGTATGCATTTGTTTATTATCAACAGACTGTTTATTTAAGAGAATCAGTAAAATGAATCACATCAAAGAAGCATCCTCTAAATTGAGCATACATTTAAAGACGTTCTTACTTTGTGCAGTGGTTATACAGACCAAGTCACTCCTTTATGCAATGACACTATATGGAACAGTTTCAAAAACACACATCACAAAACTGTACCACAGCATTCTAGTGACAGTACTGACATATGTGAATGAGAAACAAAGTTACCCATTAGGGGATCATTAAGGGGAATTTATGAAAGAGAGAGTTGACTGTGGAAGGTAAATGGAAATGTATATATTCAGCAATTTCATTTCCAGACCTGAGCCACAGAAATAGACTCACATATGCTCAAGGACACTATTAGTCATTACAATGTTATTTGCAATATAAATATTAAAAATTTAAATGATCATCAATATATCAATGAATAGCAATGGCTTATCATACTATAGTTAAAAGGATTATATTAGATGATGTATATCTTGATGGCCAAATTTCAACAACTAAAGTGCAAAAAATTAGTAGCGGACAAAATTATACTACAGTGTTGACTTGACATAAATCCAAATCCTGGAAACAGCATTATATATTTTCTGCTTACTTAAAATGGCTGCATTCTCTGTCTAATTTCTCAGGGAATACTGCAAAGAGGTGCTTTTGTTTTGTTTCATATTGTTTCTCATCAGAAAATAGTGTCAGAGATGCTGGTCTTGGGATTTGGGGTTAATTATTTCTTCCTCATGATATTGGTATTCGACAAGGCATTATTTTTTAAATTTTATTTATTTGTTTTTTATGTGTATGAATGTACTGTCTGCATGTAGGTTTGCACACCTGTGTCAAATGCCGCGGAGGTCAGAAGAGGGTGTCGGATTCCCCTGGAACTGGAGTTAAAGATGATCGATCGAACCCGGGTCCTCTGCAAGAGCAGGTGGTGCTCTTAGCAGCTAGGTCATCTCTCCAGCCCCTCGACAGGCATTATTAACATATCATTTTAAGAATGGAGAAATTGAGACACCAAGTTTCATGATTTTCTTAAAGGCCTACATGTAAGATATGCTGAAACCAAGTTTCAAACCTGCGTAATTGGAACCAAAATAAAAGGGCAAAACTATAAATACGTTATGATCCGTTCTGAATGGCTACTAATTCTGGACAAAGGCAACAATATCAAAGTAGGGGAGCCAGGCATGGTGGCACACACCTTTAATAGTAGCACCTGGGAGGCAGAGGCAGGCAGATCTCTGTGAGTTCAAGGCTGTTAGGTCAGGGCTTCCCAGAATCCCAAGGGACACAGACGCCCAATTCCTCCAGAGGCTGTCAATCTTCTGACCACTTCCTCTGTACCTGAGGCCCTGCCCCCTGGCTCTAAGTGTGTGGGCCCCAGGCACCATCTTTCCCTCTCTCTCTGCCTGCCATGCTGTCTGGTTCCACCACGTGTCTGCAGGTGGCCCTTGCAAGCAGCCCTTGCTGGTAATTCCACATGGAAGTAAATCTTGCTCCTGGCGTGACTTAAGCCTCATGTGCCGTTTTATCTGGGGGCTGGGGGTGCACGGCCCTTTTTTATAACCTGACAAAGGCCAGCCTGGTCTACAGAGTGAGTTCCAGGACAGCCAGAGCTACAGGGAGACCCGGTCTCAAAAAGACCAAAAAAAAAAAAAAAAAAAAAAAATAATACGAGGGGAAAGAAGCTAGAGGAAGATTTTAGTTATCATTCCAATATCTATTATGGATATTTTCCAAACAAGTTTCAAACAATGTGTTCTTTTTTTCTCATAAAAATGTTTGTTTGTTGTCAGCCAGCCGTGGTGGCGCACGCCTTTAATCCTAGCACTCTGGAGGCAGAGGCAGGCGGATCTCTGTGAGTTCAAGGGCAGCCTCGTCTACAGAGTGAGTTCCAGGACAGCCAGAGCTACAGGGAGACCCTGTCTCAAAAAGACCAAAAAAAAAGTAGGGGAAAGAAGCTAGAGGAAGATTTTAGTTAACATTCAAATATCTGTTATGGATGTTTTCCAAACAAGTTTCAAGCAATGTGTTCTTTTTTTCTCATAAAAATGTTTGTTTGTTGTCAGCCAGCCGTGGTGGTGCACGCCTTTAATCCTAGCACTCAGGAGGCAGAGGCAGGCGGATCTTTATGAGTTCAAGGTCAGCCTGGTCAACAGAGTGAGTTCCAGGACAGCTGGGGCTACAGGGAGACCCTGTCTCGAAAAGACCAAAAAAAAAAAAAAATGTTTGTTTTTGTTTGTTTGAGACAGGGTCTCTCTGTCACTCCAGCTGAGCTTGCTATGTAGACAAGGGTGGCCTCTATCTGCCAGAAATCTACCTTCCTCTGCCTCAAGAGTCCTGGAACTAAAGGCATGTATCACTAAGACCTGCTTCCTATAAAAATGTAAACACAATGGAAGGGAGAGAGGGAGGGTTATATAAGGAACTATGGAGGTAAAGAGCCAGAAAGAGCTCAAGAGAGGAGGAACCATAGGAGACAGGTATTATCAAGGGAGAAATGAGGAAAATGGGGGTACTTTAACTGGGGAGGGAAGAGAGAAGTTTAGATGGAGAGAGAGAAGAGATAAATAATGCCAAGCTGGTGTAAAAAAAAAAAAAACAAAGGGAATCGTATTTGTCCAAAGACCCACTGAAAAATTACACACACAATATCTCTACATGAGTCCACCTATACAGCTGGAGGCTACATAACAAGAAATAGCACCAGACAGGAGAAACCTCTCTTCAAATTATTGGTCAGGTAGTCCAAGAGACTCCCAAAATTAAACAGGCTTTTGCCACAGCCCTTGATTACCTCCCAGAACTTGAAGGTAAGACCTTACTGCTGAAGACAAGACATGTATCAGGCACAGGATTTGGAGCAATGGAGCTGGAACTGACCCAGAAGCCACCTCCCTGAAGGTTAGCTCTCACAGTTTTGGAGAACACTATGCAAACTGCTAAGAGAGAACCTCAATCAAAGGTCCAACCTCAGCCTTAAGCTCTATTAATCAAAATAATGACAAACACGGCAAACTATATTATTGGGGCAGTAGTGGTACTCTTATCTTGTGGGTAACCATCAGCTATCTAATTGGACCTAAAGCCTACTCAAGGGAGGGAATTCCTGTGTGGTACCATAAACATAACCAAGTATACATGGCTGGAGAGGTCATATATCTTAGAGAAAACCCCAAGGCTATCACATCCCTAGACAAATGTAATTTCTTACTATGTGCTAAATATGGACCCTTATATTTACAAATAACTATGCCAGTCACCACTCATCAAAGGAGCTCCTTTTGCAACTGTTACAGAGTTCCACAATTGGTCACACATAGAAAGAGTCTATAAAATGCCCAACCCTAAGTGACGCACCTAAAAATGGATCCCCTACACCTAGGACTTATAGAACACACTGGAACAGGGGTGGAGAGAATACTAATGCATCTCTCAATTCTCATCAACAAAGCTCTCTCATGCAACAGAGGGCAATGAACCCAGGGGTCAGGGACCATTGCAGAAAATGGAGTGGAAAGATTTTAAGAGCCAGGGGAGGAGGTTCATGACCATATGGAAACAATGTATTCCTGGGACCTTGCTCATATGAACATAGATCAATGGTGATAACATTCACAATACCCATGCAAAGTCAAGCTCACAAAAACCTAGCATAGAACTGTGGATATGAGCAGCAGGCCCCAATCTTAGCCAAATAACTATTGGGCAGCTGATTATTGCTGAGTGAGAAAAAGCTGATCTTCTTTAAGGGAGGAACTCTAGATAGGGTGACCCCTGTGGATGAACCTTCACTGAGGGATGTCAGGGACGATAACTGAACTGCACAGGCATTAACACAAATGAAATAATACGTGAATTCCAGTGTGTTGGGGGGTCAGCTATGGGAGGGTGCTGAGAGGGAGGGGTTATCAAAAGGACTAAGATGTATATGAAATACACAAAAATTCAAATAAAAATGTATTTAAAAAAGAAATTAAAAATATAAGAATAGAAAACACTCCGGTGTGAGAGGGTTAAGGGGGTTAAATGCCATATTATGGTGAAGTAGCCACAAAACGAAGGATATGTGGGAATACAGTTTAGGGTTTACTTTTTTTTGGTGGAGGGGAGGGGCTGCACTTGAGTCTCCAATGGTAGGCAAACACTGCACCAGTGAGTCAAATCCCCAGGCCCTGGGGAAAAGTCTTTTAACAACTTTGTAACTTTAAAGAAAGGTAGTATCCGTTCAACGTTCTCTTTTCAAATACTTTGAAATCAACAAAGCTGAACTTTGTTGATTAAAAAAACAGCGTTCACCTTGTTCAGTGCAACTACCTTTATATAACCTACAGACCCCTTTCGTTTTTAACTTTCTGTAAGTACTTGAGTTGAAAGGGTTCAAAAATGTTTACCTTTCGGACTGGAGAGATAGCCTAGCGGTTAAGAGCACCGACGCTCTTGCAGACGACCCGGGTTCGATCCCCAGCACCCACATGGCGGCTAAGAACCGTCTGTAACTCCAATTCCAGGAGAACTCCAGTTCCAGGGGAAACCGAGACCCTCTTCTGACCTCCGCGGCATTGCACGACACGGGTGCACAGACCTGCATGCAGACAGTACATTTATACACATACAAAGATAAATAATAAAAAAAAAAATGTTTACCTTTCAAGCATCTCACATTCCATAGCCAGGCTCTCACCTGCAAGCCCTCTCCCGATCTTCTGAGGCTAGCCTGGGCTACATGCCGAGTTCTAGGCCTGCCAGGGCTCCAAAGGGGAGACTGTCACAAACAGCACTTCACAAGCCTAATGGAATAGAGTTGGAATAAAAGAAAGTTTTAAGAGAATGAATATAGAAAGTTTTCAGAGAATAAATACTCACAAAATTAGGCCATGGGACGACTGCAGAGTCACGCCACGTTGCTTCAGCCTTTCCAGCAATGAGTGAGATCGAGCCCTACCGCCTGCTTCCGACACCGTTCCAAAGAACAGATTAGTGCATGATGCTCTATCTCAGGCAAGCCTTCTGGCTCCAAAAAGTTCCAAAATAGAGATATCTGGGACTGCAAACCTCCCGCTCCCGCTCCCGCTCCCGCGTAGCACGCTGGAACCCGTTGCCCAACGGCTACTTGGAAAGTAGGAGGAGGCGGAGCCTGACCCAGATAGTTGGCATGGAGACAGGAGGAGGCGGGGCTTCCGAGTGTGACGGAACAGTCAGGCCGGCGGAGCCCTCGGGGAAGGAGCTCAAGGGGAAGCCGCGGTGAGCTGGGGCCAGCTAAGGGCTGGACCGCAGGTGGGAGGGACACAGGAGGCGGGGCTTCTTTGAAAACCGAGTGAGTGCCCAGTTTCGCTCCTGGACCCGCCTTCCGGGCCCAGAACACCGTTCGGGATTGGGTGGTTTGGAGGTACTTCCTTTGGCCTTCTGGTGTCACGCGACCCCTTTCCCCGCCCTCCTTTTTTGTCTACCTTTGGGCAGGGCTGTCTGGTGATGAGATACTCCACTGTCAGCTGTGCCGGGGGCCAAGGCAACAACTCCCAGCAAGTCCGCGACTGAAACCATGGCAGAGGTAAGGAGCGGAGCGCTCGGCCATGGGGTAGCCGCACCCAAAAGTCGCCCTGGAGGCCGGGGACCGGTGCGCCCAGCGCAGGTGGGCTGGGCTAAGGAAGTTAAGCCTGTCTCTAATTTTCTGTTCTGTCTCCCATCCAGAATAATGCTCAGAATAAAGCCATGCTCATCTCAGAGACCCGGCGGAGATTTGAAGCTGAGTATTTGACAGGTGAGCCTTGCGTTCCTGGGTTTGAAGCAGGTGTGCAGTGAGCATCCCCAACTTTGCTAGGGTGTTGGTGGGTGTTTATGCCAGCAGATGTTGGGCAAAGAGGCTGTGCCGGTTTCAAAGGTTTTGACATACTGTGTGTGCTGCTTCAACTAGGCAGATGGTACGCCCTCTCCATACTTCCTTTAAAAGGTTCATGTAAGTTAGAAATCGGAGTTTCGAAAAGCATCGCCTCGTGGTTATGGAACTGGCGGGTTGTTTGGATCATTGAAATAGGTGACACTGTACAGTTTCTGATATTCTAGACTGGCCTTTCACCACCAAACCTCGAGAAAATGAATCGGAAACTGCAATAACGCTGTGGATATATACTTTATTTGCCAAATCCATTTCTCTTATTTTTCTTAATTCTGCTTCTTAAACCAAAAGTGCTAATCACGTTGTAGGCCTTCCAGGGCTAGAGTAAATTCTTACCTTTTCACCACTCCGTAAAGTTTTTATGATTGCACAGTTGATTTGCTAGTTCAGCATTCTGTTTTGATGTCACAAATACTTGAATTGTTATGTATTTATCTTATTAATTAATGTTTGTACCGTAACTCTTTTAGAATAAATTATAAATCTGGATTTTAAAAGGCGCAATTTCTTTTGCGCCTTGGTTGATGCTAACCTTGACCTTGCAACTAAGTATATATGAACTGCTGATACATTTAGGAGGGTTAAATGAAGAAACATGCATCAAATTGTCTGGTGTGAGTTTGATAATATAGTAGGATGTCAATAAAAAATTTGCCTCAGATGTTTTGGTTACTTTGAAACAAATCAGACTTCCATATTTCAACTTTAGTGCTTACCAGAAGATTTCTCACAACTTTAAACTGTTCTGTATTTTATAGCCATTGATGACCTGGAACAAATAAGGAAATCTATTCCAAATAGCCTGGTCAGTAAATCTTTTTCATGCCTCCTTGCCAATTTTCTTCACGGACCAAACTTTGTACCAGAGAGTTGCAAAAGCACTTGATGTACTTTTAGCTCAGAGGTGTCATGACTGTTATCATAGCTGGTTCCAATGAAGAGGTAATTCTAAAATTACTTTCTGTAGAAATATAATTCATAGCTGTATGGTTTTTACCATTGGAAGATGTAACTCATAACTAATGAATTTGTGACTACAATAGCCATTTACTTACACTCTAAGGAGCAATCAACAAATAGAAATCAAGCAATCAACAAAGTCTTAAAGGCAATCTTGCTGCAACCTTCTGATTTTTAATATGAGGGAAGTGAAGCACTGTAAGATTAAGCAATTCATGTACAATCCCTGGTGTTAGAGTCTTGGCCTGGCCTATTCAGGCCCTTTGGATTTCACTACACTAATCTTTCAGCAACATCATGATGTCAAACTAGATCATATCACTCCCTAGCTTGAAACCCTTCAGTTTCTTCCCAGTGTATTTAAAGTAAAGTCCTGCCAGGCATGATGGCCCACACCTTTAATCCTAGCACTTGGGAGGCAGAGGTAGGTGGATCTTTGTGAGCTCAAGGCCAGCCTGGTCTACAGAGTGAGTTCCAGGACAGCTGGGGCTACAGGGAGACCCTGTCTTGAAAAGACCCACAAAAAAATAAAAAAAAAATTAATAATAAAATAAAGTCTCAAGTCATCTTGTTGGCCATTGGTGCAAGGCCATATAGTCTGTCTCTTGGCCACCTCACCTGTTATTATTCTCCTTGCTTAGTACAGAGTTGACCACTCTCTACATTAAGAAACATATACATTGTGATCCAGTACACACATGTACCTACTCACATACCTAAAACAAAAGCTCATTAAAGAATAGTCTAAGCCAGGCATGGTGGCGCACACCTTTAATCCCAGAACTCGGGAGGCAGAGGTAGGCAGATCTCTGCGAGTTCAAGCCCAGCCTGGTCTACAGAGCGAGCTCCAGGACAGCTGTCTCAAAAATACCAAAAAAAGGATAAAACTAAAGAATAGTCTAAAAACGTGTGACTCTGATGTTATTTTCTTTTTCACTTCCCTTTTTAAAATGCAGTGAACAACAAAATTGATATCACAATCCAAAACATGACCCCTTAGTTTGAAAAATATGACTACACTGTCTCATTTGTGTTCTTCAAACAGAATGAATCTGTTTGCATCTTGGGAAATTTCCACTTCTCTCTGCCTGGGAGGCTCTTCGCCAATTAATGTGTATGGAGAGGTCCCTTTTTGTCCTTTCAGGTTTTAAATGCATCTGAGTGGCCCGTACTGATTATTAAGTGGCTTCTTATCCTGTTTACTTTCCCTCCTCTATAGCTTATACCATAAACTGTAATTTGTCTTGTTTGTTTCCTGTTCATTTCCTCCAGTATATAATATATAGGTTTTGTTGCAGCCTATAGAAGTTGAAGGCAGAAGGTTTGTGTATCTTACTCCTTAATACCCAGCACAGTGTTCAGTAAGTACTCAGCCAAGGAATATAGCACTACTTAAGGGTGTGCATTAGAAGGCTAGTCAAATTTCAAATTAAGAACTTTCCCAACCAGTTCCCCTTTCCTACCCAAAGTCTGGCATTTACATAAAGCCATAGCTTTTACATTGTGTCTCATAAGACAAACATTTTATTTCAGAGGAAGACACTGTATGTGGCATTAAGCATTGGTTGGGATGGATTTACCCTTAAATGTGTACACTTTGCATGTGTGAACTCTTGTTCTTTCTACACAGTGACTGCAATATTTCATATTTAAATATTTAATATTTAAAGACTTGTGTGGGAAAGGAGAGACCATTAAAGACTAATTTATCTGTATTCTCTCTTTTAAGGTTTTATTTTTGGTGTTTTTGAGACAGGGTTTCCCTGTAGCCCCAGCTGGCCTGGAACTCACTATGTAGACCAGGCTTGCTTTGAACTCACAGTGATCTGCCTGCTTCTGCCTCCCAAGTGCTGGGATTAAAGGCGTGAACCACCATGCCTGGCTTTTTTTTTTAATTAACTGTGATGAAGTCATGCTTCATCCTCTCCACAGGCCCTCTAATCCTAGAGTCAGGGAGGTGGGGCAGAAGGATGATGAATTCTAAGCCAGCCTGATAGTCAAAGTGAAAGCTTGTCTTTAAACAAATATAAATAAGCTAGGTGGGGTAGCACACACCTTTGATCCCAGCACTCTGTGAGATCAAGACCAGCCTTGTCTACATAGCAAGTTCTAGTCCAGCTGGGGCTACAGGGAAATGCTGTCTCAAAAAGACCAGAAACAAAACAAACAAACAAAAAACTAATTAAATAAAATAGTAATAAAATTAACTTTCTTGTTTAGAACATAAGCTTTCAAGTTTCACAGTCTCTATTGTCATTAACAATATTTTGTTTCATAAGAAGCTTAAGGCAGATGTAAGCAAAAATGTTTTTCCTTCAAGAAAGTATTTATCACCAGTATATCTCTTCAGACATTCTTTTGAAGACAGGTTCTTGGGAATTCCAAGCACCATTTTGTGCCTACAGAAAATATTGCCAAATTTGGATAGATTTTACTAAAAGAACAAAATACAGGTCCATAATTATGGTACTTTTTCTCCACAATGTTATTGTTAAAAATTCCATGCTGAGTCTCAAATGAGAAACATTTCCTGTTCTTTCTCCCTTCTCTTTGTGACAATAATTTATTTGCTTCTGCAAGTACTCATTAGCTTCTTCCTTCTGTGAAGGAATGTTTTAGTGTCAGAGAAAGAACTGAACATTAAGCCCTTAAACTAACTTGTACAATCTAGTTAAGACATTTAAACAGAGATAACTACTAAATTTAAGGTGAATGAACTTACAAGTAATAAGAATTAAAGGACTCCCTGGCAGGATGGTGTACACCTGTAACCCAGCTAGTTGTAAGTGGAGGCACAAAGATTAGGAGTTCAAAAAGGTGATCCTTGGCTATACAGAAAATTGCAAGCCAGCTTGAGCCATGTGAGATCCTGTGTCAAACAAAAGAGTAGTGTGGGCTAAGATAAGGAGGAGGGGTCACTGCTGGTGAATCAATGAGTACAGAGTTAGAGGAAACTTCATGGGTAAGTCTGACAGCTCCCAAACCTTAGAAAATCTTGTTCCACAACAGGGTACAGTTGCCAGTTAAGGGGCCATGAGGAGGTCTTAGGTCATTGGAGATGATACCCATAAAGGTGATTGTAGAACCCAAGTAACTTCCTCTTCCTGTTACTCCATGAGTATGGTGTTAGCCATTTAGGCCTTGCCACATTCTCCTGCCTGGTGTCCTGCCTCACCACAGGCCCAAAAGCAACCGGGTGAACTAATCATGGACTGAACCTCCAAAACTGAGGCAGAATAAACCCGTGCTGGTTTTTGTCGACACAGACTAGATACCTGGAAACAGGGAACTTCAACTAAGAAATTTCATCCACCAATCATATTGGCCTGTGGCCATGTATTATTGGGCATTTTCTTGATTGCTGGTTAATGTAGGAGGGCCTTACCCTCTGAGCAGTGCCATCCCTTAGAAGCTGGGCCTGGGCTATATAAGAAACTTACCTGAGCAAACCTCGAGGAGCAAGCCGGGAACAGCATTCCTCCACGGTCTCTGCTTTTGCTCCTTCTTTTAGGTTAGTGAGTTCCTGTCCTGACCCTCCTTCAGGGATAGACTGTGACCTGGGAGACTTAAGATAAAACCCATCCCCCAAGTTGCTTTTTGGTCAGTGTTTTATCACAGCAACAGAAGAGAAATTGGTATCAGAGAGTGGGATATTTGCTGTGACAGACCTGACCATGTGGTAGCTGAGCAAGCCAGGGGAAAGCAAGCCAGTAACCAGCACTCCTCCAGCATCTCCGCTTCAGTTCCTAACTCCAGGTTCCTGCCTTAGTTTCCCTCCATGTAGGGCTATTCTATAAGATGAAATAAACTCTTGCCTCCCCAAGTTAGTTTTGGTTAGTGTTTTTTTTTTTTTTCACAGTAACAAGAAAACAAAGTTAAGATGAAAACATTTCTTTTTATAAGTTGTTAATCATAGATATTTGTTGTGATGACAGAAAGCTGACTAAGCCAGGTGGTATTTCTAGTATACTTGGGAACATAATGGAACTTGGCTAGATAGAGTGATCTCGGTGTGTCATACAGTCTGAGCAAACACACTGAAGATGGAAATGGTATGTTCAAGAAACGAGAGGAAATCCACTTTGATAAGCCATAAGGAGAGATGTTTACTTGTATAAAAATAGTAGACGTGTAGTATAAAGAGCCTTGGACACCCAAGTGTTGTGTTTTCCTTCAGGGTTCTGGAGAGCCAATTGAGCTTAAGGTCTGTGGGCTTTGCTTAAAAACTTTGTTGTTTGACTTTACAAATATATCAATTTGTTGAAATGAATTTAGCCTCGTACCAGAAAAGTCAGAAGCCTCTACGGCATCTGTTTCTAGTCATTTGTCTAATTATGAAAGCAGCTTTATTGGAATTATTTTGTTATATTCTTATTTACATGATTTTATGTCCCCATTTTTATAAAATTGGCAACATTGTTTATTACTGTTTAATATTTAGCTCTGTTCATAAAAGATAGTTCTCTTATCTTTATTTTTTCTTTTTTGTATTTTTGTGTGCTCAGGAACCTAGGGCCTTGCTTGACTTAGGCAAGCACCACTTGAAAAACGTACACTTTATAATAGAATACACAAAGGATTTTTCACACAGGTGCATTACATGCATGCAGGCAATGCACTCATACACATAAAATAAAAATAATAAATAAAATACTTTTAAAAATTTTAAAGTCATGAAGTCTCAGAAAATTCTAAGGAAGCTAAATCATAAAGTCCAACTTCTCTCATTAGGCAACTCTAGCTGGAATCAAAATAAACAGCTGTTTAAAAACAGATTAGTGGTATGTTGTTTGGGTTCCTAAAATATTAAATAGCCCCATGGGTTAATGACTTCCTACAAGTATGTGTAATTCTTAATTCACACATATGGTTTAATAAGTGTATCACAGCATCACAATGGAAACTACAAAAATTAAGAGAAAGCCTATCATCTAAAATCCTACACTTCTTGCTGGGCGTGGTGGCACACGCCTTTAGTCTCAGCACTGGGGAGGCAGAGGCAGGTGATCTCTGTGAGTTCAAGGCCAGCCTGGTCTACAAACTGAGTTCCAGGACAGCTGGGGCTATAGGGAGACCGTCTCAAAAAGACAAAGAAAAATAAAACAAAAAATCCTCTACTTCTCATTTTTACTTTTGAAACTTTAAAATCTAAATTCCCATAAAATCCTCAAAAAGACAATGATTTTTACCATTATTTTTCTAACTAATTGCATTGGATAACTTATCAGCATGACAAGGAAAAAAACAAGAAATAGTTAAAGATTGCAATTCAAAAATCCCTAAGTTGCCTTGCTGGATAGTTTCAGCTGTCTGCTTGACATACCTGGAAAGCAAGGACACTGAACCTGGGAATTTCCTGTATTAGATTGGCCTTTGGTCATGTCTATGAAGTATTTTCTTAATTGTTTAGTGATGTGGGAGTGCCTAGGCCCCTGTGGGTGGTGTCACCCCTGGGCAGGTGGTCCCAGGCTGTATAAGAAAGCAGACTGAGCATATGTCAGGGGAGCAAGGAAGCCAGTAAGCAGTGCTCCTCTTTGCTCTGTGCTCCAGTTCCTGTCTGTGGGTTCCTGCTTTGCATAAGTTCTTCCCTGAATCCCCTGTAAAATGGACTGTCACTTGGAAGTATAAGGTGTGATGAAACCTGTTCCTCTCCAAGATTGGTGTTGGTTATCACAGCAATAGAGAACAAACTGGGACAGAAGTTGGTACCACAGCTATAGGGGTTTGCTGTAACTCACCTGAGCATGTTGGCACTTTGCAGGGAGGATTGTGGAAGCCTGAAGGTTTTGGAACCTTGGGCTGGAAAA
The DNA here is from genome assembly GCA_009823505.1 of Rhizomys pruinosus. Classification (NCBI taxonomy): domain Eukaryota; kingdom Metazoa; phylum Chordata; class Mammalia; order Rodentia; family Spalacidae; genus Rhizomys; species Rhizomys pruinosus. Next base: position 1,359,682 of record VZQC01003730.1, on the reverse strand, counting down.
GTTGTTGAGTGCTTGGAGCTTAGTGAGCTGTATTGTGGGAGCTTGGAGAAATACAGATGATAGAGACCTGGCTTGGGAAGTTTCAGGGGGAGGTTTGAGAGGCCCTCAAAGACTCTTTCTGGGACATTTATGTGATTACATTTTGGATTAAGAAACTGCAAGTCCCTTCAATGAGCTGGAACTGTGATCCCCTCCTCCCCTCCTGTGAGGCCGAGTTATGATTCCCTCCTGTGAGCTTGAGCTGTGGTCCCCTCCCGTGAGCCAGAGTTGTGGTCCCCTCCCGTGAGCCAGAGCTGTGGTCCACTCTTGTGAACCTAGAGCTGTGGTCCCCTTCCTGGAGCCTGGCGCTGTGGTCCCCAACTGTGAGCTATGGTTCTACATTTCCTCTGGTGGTACGCTGATGGCGGAGCATATTAGAGGGTCTAGGCAGCACTTTCATCCTGTACATTAAGACTTATGACTGGGGACAAGGGAAGTTTCTGTCATTTCCAGTTTCTACTCTTGGGAGGAATTATTATCAAGAATGAACTTCCTAGCTCCATTTGATGGCCAGCTGAAGTCTTGAATCCACACATGGTCCTGGGAACCCCGGCAGTGATGTTGGACCTTCATCACTTCCAGGCACCAAGAGATTTCCCATCATTGTTCTGTTACTCTTCTATAGCTCTATTGTACCTTCATCCATGCCCTGCAGAAAAAGTAAAGTGCCTAACTGAATTTCTAGAGATTATAAAAACAGACAAACATTAGACAAGGAATTGGGAGAGTTTGGGGAGAAGGATGAATATATTAAAAATACATTGTATCCATGTATGACATTCTCAAAGAATTAATAAAAATATTACATTAAAAAAATGTGTGAAGCCAGGCATGGTGTCACACGCCTTTAATCCTAGCACTTGGGAGGCAGAGGCAGGTGGATCTTTGTGAGCTCAAGGCCAGCATGGTCTACAGAGTGAGTTCCAGGACAGCTGGGGCTACAGGGAGACCCCGTCTTGAAAAAAAAAAAATGTGTGGAAGAAAAAAAAAGAATGTGTGGAAGTGAAACCTTTGCTTTACTGGACAATGGCTGATGCTGGCTACCTGGGGCTGAAAAATGAGCTGTGTGTGATTAATACTAGACCAATGTCATTGAGGTGAAACCTTCTGGGATGTATTTCCTCAGGGTCAGCACAGAGAAGCTGTGGTCCAGAGGGGTCCAAGATTGCATCTGAAGCTATAAGCCAGACTTGGTAGTGTGTAAGAATCAACCACATGGTCCTGGTGTGGGCCGCATGAAAGCTGCAAAATTGAAGGGGTTATGGGCATGATCTAAATCTTGGTACCATACAAGGCCAGGAGAGGCCATTAGTATAGTTCAGCCTGTGTTGTACTAGAAACTCCAGCATATTGGAGATGCCAAGACAGTGGGATCGCCACAAAGGACAGTGGCAGGTGTAGAGTGGAGCTGGCCTGAGCCTATGATATAAATTGTGTGTTGTGAAAGGCACAGCCAGAGAAATGGAGCTGCCCAAGCCTTTTGGAGTCCAGAACATTGTAAGTGAATCCCAGATGTTGCATATTGAGCTACATTGCTGGGCTTCGGTTTTCCTAAATGTGTCTGGTTATCCCCTTTTGAAATAAGAAAGTATATACTTACCTGGCAGGGGAGATACCATGATCACGAAGGTGGTTTTCCCAGGGCGAGGCTCATCCATTGTACTCCGGATGTGCTAACCCCTGCGATTTCCCCAAATGTGGGAAACTCTACTGTATAATTTATGGTAGTGGGGGACTGTGTTTGTGTTCTCCCCTGTAAAAAAAAAAAAGAATAAGAAAGTATGTAACTTACTTTGATTTTATAGGAGACCACACTTGAGGAACTAGATTATTTTATTTTATTTTATCTTATCTTATTTTATTTTATTTTATATTTTATTTTATTTTACTTTTTGGTCTTTTTGAGACAGGGTCTCCCTGTAGCCCCAGCTGTCCTGGAATTCACTCTGTAGACCAGGCTGGACTTGAACTCACAAAGATCCGCTTGCCTCTGCCTCCCAAGTGCTAGGATTAAAGGCGTGAGCCACCATGCCCAGCTAGATTATTTTAAAGAGACATTGAACTTTTAAGTTACAGAACTTAAGGGTGTGGGACTTGTAAAGTTGTACTGTGCTTTACACTGTGACATTAACATGAGATATTGGAGACGCACAAATAAAGGAAAGAGTATGCTTTAAAGTGATGTTTGTGTGTTGAAGTTGACAAGAGGTGGAATGTCATATGATTGGCTTTGGTTGTCAACTTGACACACCTGGGAAGAAAGAGCTTCCACTGAACAGTTCCTGTATGGATTGGCTGTGGGTGTGTCTGCGAGGTACTTTCTTGATGGTTGAGTGATGTAGGAGAGGTCTCGGACACCCCTTGGCACGTGGTCCTGGGTTGTCTAAGAAAAGTGGGCTGGGTACTGGCCAGAGGAGCAAGCCAGCAAGCAGTGGCCTGTTCTTCAGCTGCTGCCTTCAAGTTACTGCCCTGTCTTTCTGCCTGACTTCCTTCTACCGTAGATTGTCTCTAGGAAGTATAAGATACAATAAACCAGAGAAAGGTAACTAAACACAGGGTCTTGATAAGTTGCCCAGGGTAGCCTTGAATTTGCTTTGTATCCCAGGCAGGGCCTGGACTTGTGATCCTCCTTCATTGGCCTCCCAAGTAGCTACAATTGTCATCTTGTGTCACTAGGCCTGGGTTTTTAAGGAAGTGGGTCACATGCTCTCATTTGACTGAGAAGAGCAAATACAAGATTGTAGGTAATAAGCCCACACCTGAGGCCTTGAGTCAGTCTGGAATATGGAGGAATGGCCAAAATTCATTCCATTTGTTTAGTTTCATTAGCTAGTCACTGGTGAACTTTTAACTTTTCTCTTGAAAAATAGCAACTGAAACAAAGTTCTTCCCTGCTTACAATCAACTAGAGACCAGTCATGCCCTGTTTTGATACAACCATCAAACTGAAAATTTTTTTTAGTTTGTTGAAGGAACCCAATAATCTCTTTTAACAGGCTCTAAATGATTCTGATTTGTACTGAAATGTGAGAATCAGTGCTGTCAGCCTGTGGCTTAATTCTGTCATAAAAGATTACCTGTCACTTTATCTTACTGATAGCTTCCCAGTTCACAGGAGATTCAGGATGAATTGTGGCCAAATCACAGAGGATGCTCTTGGGGGGATATTTGGTTATTTTGGCCTGATCACTTGAATTCCACATACATATACAGTCTAGCCTTCTCAGTGACTCTATCAGGACTCTCAGCTAATCTATTCTTAAGATTCATGGAGGAATATGATCATAGTATGTTTTAACCTATTGTAAGTATATGGTTGGTGCTTTTTAACATTATGATGCCCAGTTAATAACTATTCCCTAATTGTTACTATCACAGTACTTTTATACTTCCACCTCTTCTGAAGTCTAGACATGTGTATAATAACTACAATGTACTTTCAGGATTGTCCAACTAGTATTTAATATTGTCCCTTCTATTAATTGAAATTCACTTATATAAGATTTAATTCTTCAGTTGTTCTTGATCATCCAGAAACTATGGGTAGGACATTCTTTTCACCATTTTTCAGAAAGGAAATAAGGCACAGAGTAACTTGCCTGGTCTCCTTGTGCATTCCAGCATAGGTTTTCTCATTGTACCTCACCCTGCGTCTAATCAGAAGTTTTTCACATTTAACCTTAAGACCCAGATTACGGTGTCACTGCTGGTAGCATCTCTCTGTTTTATAACTAACACTGTAGTCTCTTTATCTTTTATGACTTCGATTTTTAAAGCATCTATATGTATAGAGAAGAAAAATTTAATATTTTTTTCTATTTTTATTTTTTTATGTGTGTGAGTGTAATTGCCTGCATGTATGTAAGTGCACCCGAGTCATGCAGTGCCCATGAAGGTCAGAAGAGGGTTTCACACCCCCTGGAACTTGAGTTATGGATGCTTGTTAGCTGCCACCTGGGTGCTGAGAACCAATCCAGGCCCTCTGCAAGGATGGCCAGTGCTGTTAACTGCTGAGCCATGTCTTTAGCCCATGAAGAAAGATTTAAAAGGTGTGAGAGAAATCATTTTTATCCTGGAACATTTAATATGGAGTTCCTAGAAGTGAATCACCATTGCAGTCAGTTCTTTCTCTGCCAAATTATAGGCTTTATAATTTATTTAATAGTGAAACACTTGTATAAATTTAAGAACAGTTTACAGAGCAAAATTCACATAAGAAATAATTGAAATGGCCAAGGAAAGATACGTGTGTTGATGGTTCATTTAGAATGCTGTCTAACAAAAGAGCTATTGTAAAGAAATTAGAGGTTTGGCTTAAAAACTGCACAGAAGAGGTATCTTGGCTTGTGATGGAGTTTTCACTGGTCTAAGATGAAAGTAAAAGGACTAATGGGTAACACCTTTTAAAATGTTTAAGGTGTGTATTTGTATTTGTATATGTTCATATATCTTTTAAAATATTTTATTTATTTTAACTTTATCTATATGAGTGTTTTGCCTGCATGTATGTAAGTGTGCCACATGCATGCAGTGCTCCGCAGAGGACAGAAGAAGGTGTCAGATCCCCTGGGATTGGAACTGCGAATTGTTAGCTCCCATTTCGGTGGTGGGAATCAAACCCAGGTCTTCTGAAAGAACAGCAAGTGTTCCTAACCATTTAGCCATCTCTCAGCATCCCATATAACTTTTTCTTGTTTTCTTTAATTTTTTAATTTTATTTATTTTTGTATGTGTATGAATGTACTGTCTGCATGTAGGTTTGTGCACCTGTGTCATGCAATGCCAAGGAGGTCGGAAGAGGGTGTCGTATTCCCCTGGAACTGGAGTTCTCCTGGAATTGGAGTTACAGACAGTTCTTAGCAGCCATGTGGGTGCTGGGGATTGAACGCGGGTCCTCTGCAAGAGCAGTCGGTGCTCATAACCACTAGGCTATCTCTCCAGCCCCCCATATATCTTTTAAATGTACATATTTAGCTCCTTTAACTTCCTTTAACATCTTGGTGTGTTTTGTATTACTATAACTAAGTACGTGAGAGTGGATAATGTGTTTGAAAAAAATCAGAAATTTGTTTTACCTCAATTCTAGGAGCTGCACAGTCCAAGATCCAGAGTCTAGCATTGTATCTGATGAGGGATTTCCTGCTGCTTTTCTTACATGGCAGACAGCAGAAGGGCAAACTACCTAATTTCATGAAGAGCCTTACTCCCATTAATGAAAGAAGCCCTTAGGGCCTAATCAACTCTTAAAAGTCCCACCTCTTAATACCATCATGTTAAATTTTGGGAGGAACCTATATAAACTGTAGCACATCTGAACTTATCTAGACTCATTTTTCTGGGGCTGGAGAGATGGCACAGTAGTTAGAGCATTGGCTGTTCTTGCAGAATACTCAGGTTTGAGTCCCAGTACCCACATGGTGGCTAACAGCCATCTGTAGCTCCAGTTCCAGGGGATCTGATGCCCTCTTCTGATCTCCAGGGTACTGCATGACATGGGTGCACCCACCTACATGCAAGCAATACACACATACACGTAAAAAATAAAAATAATCTATAAAATATAAAAAAGACAGATTTTTCTGAAAGACCCCAATCCATTAAGGGCTCAGTTGTCTAAAGCCTATGTATGAAAATAGTAAATTTGGAAGAAGAGTGATAGTTCCATGGGTGAGGGAGCCTGCTGCTGAACCTAAAAAAAAAAAAAAATGAATTCAATCCCTGGAACATAAATGGTAGAAGGAAAGAACTGACCCCCAAAATACTGTCTTCTGATCACACACGTACACACACACACACACACACACACACACACACACACACCATAAATTAATTCGTTAATTTTTAAATCAGATTTTGTTGTCTTAAGTACATTTAATAATGGTGACTTAGCCTTGTGGTCCTAAGACACCAAATGCTAACCATTCACTCTATTCTGTGCCTTTACCACCTCCTTCTTTCTCTCTTTCTTCCTGGCTGATGTGTTCTCCTCTCTTCCAGTCACTTTGTCCTCTTATCCTCTTGGGGTTTTTTTGTTTGTTTTCTATCATTTTCTGCCTCTCCTGAACCCAAACCGCCCCATCTCCAGTTACCTCTTTTCCCCTTAATGGATCTTATTTCTACTTGTTTAGGCATAAATAGTTACAAATATTCCCTATGTAAATACATGTCTGTTAAGGTTAACTGATCCTATTAAGTGAAAATGTCTAATTTCAGAAATCTGCATCCTTGAAAGCTACCGTAAGGCCAAAGGGTTTAAATGGCTTAGGAATGGATACTGTCTTGTTATTCCTAGTGATATTATTAGCTATTGTGGTAATAATGGTAACAATATTTTATTTTTCTTCTGGCTAATTTTTACTGAGTTTTGTAACATTGGCCAGATATTATTCTAAAAAAGTACGTTTTACCATAGTCTATCTCGAGCCCTAAGGGATTCCTAATGCTCTTCTAGAAGTCTGTCAGTTCAAAACAACTTTTATAATAGTTATATAAAATATCATTTCCCTATTTCATTGTTTTGACATTGTGTAGTTATACAGGAGCAGTGGTGGGGGAAAGTGCCAGCTATGACCCGAGGCAAGACATCAGTATGGTCTTACTTGTCAAGGAAAAGGAAAGAAAAGCCAGGTATATTTTAGAAAGTCCCTAATGGTACAGTAGAGTTCATTCAACCTTGACCTTTGAAGACATGTTCCTTTCATTTTCTGTGTAAGAAAATTTGAAAATACCCATAGAACTTCTAAGTATGTTGAGTAGCTAGCCAAATTAATCTCCTTTCTCATCAGCCCCCTTTTTTTATTTGGAATTGCTGACAAAGTATGGCTGTGAAAACTTGGGTATTTTGCAGAAATGTTCTTGAAAACGAATGAACTATGCTTATAATTTCAAGGAAAATAACTGGTTGTCCCCTGACCAACTAAATGATCCCTCTTCAGGGGACAGAAAGCTATGTGAACTGTGTTCTGTCCAGCTTGTGCTTACAAATGTCATTTATAATTGAAAAAAAAAAACTGTACTTGGAATTCTGGTGAATTTTCAAATAACAGAACCAAAATAACTAAGTTTAAATAGTATAGAAACACTCATTTTCTAGATTAAAAAAATAGAGCCCATATATTAAACTGTACCTAAGATGACATTCGAGCAGTATGTGATTTATGGTCTCCTATTTTGTACAGTTTTAAATTTCCAAGCACTTTGATATTCTTTTTCATCTGATCTTCATGCAGCCCCCAGAATATATAAAACAGCTTAAAAATCAAGAACTGGAGATACAAATAGGATAATTGGCTGAATTCAATTTATCTGTTCCTGCCCTTTCAGCTATTAGAGGCTCTAAAATAAGGCAGTGCAAATGGAGACCAGGTAGATACTGTGTGACTTGACAGATAAATACATGTGTAAGAGAAGGAAATGAAGAAGCCAGGGAAATGTCCAGAACTTTCTGCTTCAGCTTTTGGGGAGGGTATGGAGAACTAAAGAATGAAAAACTGAGACAGAAAGAGTAGGTCAACAAATATTTACTGAAACCTTTTTATAGGCACTTTTGTCCTTTACTTTGAAGGATATTGGGGACATACAAACCCTCGGCCTTTACTGTCCATTTGGGAAACATGGCATGCATACTAGTAACTATAATTCAAAGTGAAAATTGGTGAGTGCCTTAAGGAACACTTAGATATTAAATTCTGTTGCTGTTCACAGAGGAATTACGTATAGTCATCAGTAAGTTTTTGCATAAGAGGAAGTATCGAAAGGAGTGTTGCAAAATAGTAGAATTTAGATGTGAAGAGATGGCTGCATAGAAACAAGAATCCACTTCAAATAACACAGTTAGAACAGCATGCAAGGGGAAATATCTTCTCTCGTGTCATTCAGCCATGGAGTACACCTCCTCCCAGGCCCAGAAGCAACAGAGGTAGCTAGCAGGAGCTGCAAACTCTGAAATCCTGCAGTTCAATCCTTCCTCATGCAATCCTGGTAGTGTCCGTCTGTATTCTCAGACTTGGGAGACTGATGCAGAAGGACTGCAAGTTAGGGAATACTCCATCATACAACAGACAAAATCATTTCTTCCCTCAGTTGCTTTTGTCACAGGAACGAAAGACTAGCAAATACCGTAGAGATGGCCAGTTTTCCATTTGTTATGTGTTTTTATAAATGATGCTTTCGACCAGACACAGTGGCACACACCTCTAGCACCAGCCTAAAGCCTGAGGAAGGAAAATCACTTGAGCCCCAAGAGTTGAAAGTCACTCTGGACAGCTGAATGTGACAGCATCTCAAAGAAAAATCTGTAGTCTTTAGATAACTTTATTCTATTCTCACTTAAAAATCCTAGCAGTTCTTTCAATTGTATTCTTACCTGAAAAACACCCCTATGTCTGTCTGGAAAAATTATGGTTTCTATCTTCTATGTCTTTCTCTTTTTTTCCCATTAGTTTTCACTGTACAATTAATCTGATTTAGATGTTCACTACTATTTCTTCCCTAGATAAGTCAGATAAATATGATCCCCGTGATATCGAAAGGCTGCAACAAGATGATAACTGGGTTGACAGTTACTTATGCTGGAGGCATAATGTTGTAGAAGAAACACTGAAGATGCTTGATGAGAGTTTTCAGTGGAGGAAAGAATTTTCTGTAAATGGTAAGTTGTTCTTTTTAACCTCGACAGGATCATAACACCCGTATAAATGTTACTCTTTTCCATTTATCTTACTGGGTATTTGCACATATTCTTAGCAGTCATCATAAACAGTAGAATATTTTAGAGGCCCAGTCATACTCTCAAAGGTAGAGCTTGTAAGAAGTCTAAGTCAGATCACTCCTAGGGAAATTGGATCACCAGGGAGCCGAATAATATTGTTCACTACATTATCTACTGTGTGTCTGGTTCAATTCCATTAAACAGCAGCAAGATGGCATCTTCAGTATCTTCTGTTTTCCTCAGCCATTGCGCAAGTCTTACCATATCTCCAGCATCCCTTGTGCTTATGGGTATCCCATAACTGAATAAGGATCCCAGCAAAACAAGCACATCCTGAAGAAAAGCTATGGCAGCCTTCTTAATTTTAAAGTCACTACTAGATTGAAATTTGTCACCCAAATGGGAGTTTTAAATCTTACAGGGAGTTTATAGTGGTCTTCAGGTATATGAAGAAGTATGCACCTGAAAGGTGACCTGTTATCTGTCTCCTCCTAGAAAAATTAACAAGAACAGTTTGACCTAACTGCCGATTTAAACTCCTTAGATTATAAACTCTGGAGTGACAGAGTCTGATGATTAATGCAAAACAGTTAACAGATATAGAGTCTCTATTGTCTCCAGTCTTTGTACTTATAGAAGAAATCCACGAGGAGGGGAAGAATACCTATGGTCTAAAGAAATAATGCGATTGGAAATATAAAAACTACATGTAATTTAAGCAGAGAAGCAGTTACTAATCAAGCAAGAAAATCTGTAACTTCTTTTTTTTTTTTGGTCTTTTCGATACAGGGTCTCCCTGTAGCCCCAGCTGGCCTGGAACTTGCTCTGTAGACCAGGCTGGCCTTGAACTTACAAAGATCCGCCTGTCTCTACCTCCCAAGTGCTAGGATTAAAGACATGCACTACCACGCCTGGCTGTAACTTCTTCTTTTTTTTTTTGGTCTTTTCGAGACAGGGTCTCCCTGTAGCCCCGGCTGTCTTGGAACTCGCTCTGTAGACCAGGCTGGCCTTGAACTCACAAAGCTGTAAATTCCAAATCTTGTAGAGAATTAACTATTTTGAATAAAAATTAAAACTCAAAAATATTTATAATCTTGCATAGTTTTCTAGTTTCAGGTGACAAACAGCAAAGCCATGAGAAAGGCAGAGAGTGGAAGGGAGATCTTTGAACATTCTCTGGGAACAGCTGGGGAATGAAAGAAAAGCCTTTGGCATGTACTACCTTGTCGTACTGATCCTCAGCCTCCCCTGGAGATTGGTTGGGCCTGTTGCTTGTTCCTCCTGCTAAAGAATCTTACTGTTGGGGCTGGAGAGATGGCCTAGCAGTTAAGAGCTCTGACCGCTCTTACAGAGGACCCGGGTTCGATCCCCAGCACCCACATGGCGGCCGAGAGCCGTCTGAGACTCTAATTCCAGGAGAGCTCCAGTTCCAGGGGAATCCGACACCCTCTTCTGACCTCCGCGGCATTTCATGACATGGGTGCACAGACTTGCATGCAGACAATACATTCATACACATACAGAAATAAATAAATGCCGGGCGTGGTGGCACACGCCTTTATTTTTTTTTTATTTTTTATTTTTTTTTTTTAGTTTGTGTTTACTTTTTATTTATTGTTTTGAGACGATTCACTATAGCTCCAGCTGGCCTGGAACTCATTCTGTAGACCAGGCTGGCCTTGAACTCACAGAGATCCTCCTGCTTCTACCTCCCAAGTGCTGGGATTAAAAGTGTTAAA
>VZQC01003730.1:1273780-1343322 GCA_009823505.1 Rhizomys pruinosus | reverse complement strand
CTTTTTACAGTGAGGGGGCCAGAAGAGGAAGAGAGCCCAGATTAGATTAATAATACAGGCTCATCCTGGGACCCTAAAACGTGGGACCCAGGGGAGAGGACAGATAGTGATGAGGAATGGAATGATCTAGAAAAAGCACAAGATGTCCCTTGGGTTCAACCTTTAATACAAAGAAAGGAAAAATCTATGTTTCAACATGCTGATGATGGTCTTAGCAATGGCCCAGTGTGGGAAACTAAGTCATAGTATGCTCAGCACTGAAGTTGCTGGAATTGGAGAAGGCTTTCAAATAAGCAATAAAGGAACCCCTAACCATGTGGCATGTGAGGCTATCAGACATGGAAGCAGGTGGAATTATTTTAAGTGCTGCAAAAGCAGAACAGCTGAGCAATATAACCACCCATCCATCCTTAAGACATAGGCTGCATAACCTGAGGCAGCACAGTGCAAATCAGTCTCTGGTGGACTGGCTTGTATGATGCATTGGAGACACTTGGTCATCCCTAGTGTAGGTTCCCATGAATACCAGGGGACGGAAGATGATAGGAAAAGGGCAGGCACTACAAAGAGAATTAGGTCTAAGGAAAGCAATACATAGTACCCAGTTCACTGGGCCAGATAGGACTGTGTTTACCAGAAATTTAAGGAAAAACTTGATTGAACAAGGACCTTGAAATTAGTATAGAGCTTTAAGGGCTGTGATGAGTCCCTTGATGGGACAGAATCTTTTTTTTTTGAGACAGGGTCTCCCTGCAACCCCAGCTGTCCTGGAACTCACTCTGTAGACCAGGCTGGCCTTGAACTCACAGAGATCCACCTACCTCTGCCTCCCGAGTGCTGGGATTAAAAGTGTGTGCCACCATGCTCAGCTGATGGGACAGAATCTTTTTTTTTATTAATTTTTATTTATTTCTGTATGTGTATGAATGTACTGTCTGCATGTAGGTTTGTGCACTCGTGTCGTGCAAAGCCGCAGAGGTCAGAGAGGGTCTCGGGTTCCCCTGGAACTGGAGTTTCAGACGGTTCTCAGCCACCATGTGGGTGCTGGGGATCGAACCCAGGTCCTCTGCAAGAGCAGACAGTGCTCTTAACCGCTAGGCCATCTCTCCAGCCCCCAAGACGTCTATATTAAAAACAAAACCAAAAAACCTGAGTTTGTATCTCCAACACCCATGTAAAGGCCACACAGTGCATCATGTACCAGTAGCCCAAGATCTGTGGAGGTAGAGACAGGAGGCTCCCTGGGGCTTGCTGGCCTGCCAAGATAGCCCAGTTGGCAATTTCTGGGTTCAGTGATATTTTGTCTTAAAAAGTAAGGTGACAGAGGAAGATACCAGATGTCAACCCCTGAACACACACACACACACACACACACACACACACACACACACACAGAGAGAGAGAGATCAACTTCATTGAAAAACTAGTTTTCTTCCCCACAAATTCTGAAGTTGTATGACTATTTACTAACGTGACTTTAGTCCGTTGTGGTGGGAATGATTGAATCCAGGACCTCATGTGTGCTAAACATGTACCCTACCACTGGACTATACCCAGACCTCCCACAACATTGTCTATCAGTGCTAATATTTGTTGGCAAGTCAAGTCCTTATGTGAAACCCAATGAGAATGTGAAAAGGTATCCACATAAATAATGACTGACATGTCAAAGAAAATGGAATTTTTTTCACTTCTGTCTGTCATCTGTGAATCTTTTTATAATTTGTCTGCTCCATAGGAAATAGCATTTTGTATTACCAAAGACTTTCTAGATTTTTTTTAATAAGCTGTATTTTCTTCAAGATTTAAGTAAGTCATGTCTTCAGGTTGGAATATCAGAACACTATATAACATTCCCTTTACATTATGAGTTTTATTTTTAGGTCCACAATTCTAGTTACTGATCAAGGTTTATCACTTTTTAGACCTTACTGAATCATCAATTCCCAGGTGGTTACTAGAGATCGGTTGCATTTATCTTCATGGTTATGACAAAGAAGGTAACAAACTACGTAAGTATATTTTATTCATGCATTATCTTTTCATGACTTGGAAATGTAGGTCTGTGTTTCAGTTGAATTAATAATGAACAGAATTTTCTCCATATGTTCACACAGCAAATTAGGTGCAATTAGGGATGTGTGGCCATCTTGACCCCTGCTTAGTAATTGGGTATAGTTTCCATTTTAATAAGTTAGTATGTAAATACAAATACTGCATCCTTATAACGCAGCCCAAAGTTATTTCAGTCAGTCATCCTCTTTCTAATTTGTTGCAAGCACTGTGCCTACTATTTTTACAAAGAATCATTTGGGCAATTGCTAAATACTGCTAAATGGACCTTTAAGTCCCTGATATCAGAATGTGTGTAGTAGTGAGAAGAATAGTTGCAGACAACTGCTGTTTGGGTGACTTCCGTGTCCTCCTTCCCACTTGCCCAAATCCAGCCTACGCTTGTGCTAAGGGTAAGTTTGCAGTTTCTACTGTATTTTGACAGTGCACTGCATTTTCCTCATCGCTGCTGCCTCATTTGCAATCTTTTCTGGTACCTCTTCTGTGGTTTGCCTCTGAAACATGTTTGCCAGCCCACATTCTTTCCTTGGTGTCTTGTCCTGTGCAGCTGATAGGGTACCATGGGGTGATCTCAAACACCTCAGCTTCAGCCACCTCCTGATTCACAGTGGGGCTCACATGTAGTCCCCAGGCTACTTGCACGTACCCACCTGTGCACCAGCTGATGCGACTTCACTGTCAGCTGCCTTCCAGATGACCTCCAACTCACACTCCTGCCCTACCACTTGCCTCTTCCTGTATTGCCCAGCTCTTCTTGCAATCCTTAGCTCTGCCTCTAATTTTGCTTGGTTTTGGCCCCTTCTCCATCTTCACCAGCCACTTTCTCAGTCCAGTCGCTGTCTGCCTTTGTTGCCTTGTTTCTAAAGTCTCTTCCCAGGCCCTGTCTTTATGGGTTTCCTTCCTTGTCTCTTAAACTCTACCCTCTATTGTTCTGCCCAAGCTCTGTTCTGAAATAGGAAAACCAAAATGTGCTAGCACTTCAGTGTCCTCTAGCCCAGTCCCTATAGTTGTTGTGCTTCCCTCCCTCATCTTTATCTTAGCTGCCACCTCCCGAAGGGTTTGCGTGATCTACTTCCCTGCACAGCACTCTCCCAGGCTTCCCCCAGGCCTGTCAGTATTTCTTCTCTGGACAGAACATGTTTTCTAGTGCTTGATCAAACCATGGGCTTTCCTAATTAAGCACAGTGAAAAGCCTTTTTAGATTATTGGCAGTGTTTGTTCACCTGCATTTTCTTTTTTACCTTACTTAAAAGTAAAGTTTAATTCCTAAAGAACAGAGATTGCTTGTCTCTCTGCTACTCTTTAATTTAAAGGTCCCAAAGTGCACCTTCTCCTTTTAAAGAAGGAAAAGATGTTTTTATTCTGTGGGAAAAGTTGAATTATGAATGGAGGAACATGGCAAGGGAAAAACTATATATAAACATAATATGAAAATGTACATACATCTTTTGCTTACTTTTATCTTTTGTTCTACTTAAAGTCTGGATCAGGGTGAAGTATCATACAAAAGACCAGAAGACCATAATGGACAAAAAGAAACTCATAGCATTCTGGTTGGAACGTCATGCCAAAAGAGAACATGGGAAACCCATTACAGTGATACTTGACTTGTCAGAAACTGGGCTGAACAGCATAGTAAGCATTCTTTATTAATCCTAACTCAGTGTCTATGCTGGCCTCCTCCTCCTTTCCTGTCTTCCTTGCCAAGCAAATATTATTGTAAAATGGAGCTAACAAAATTATTTAACAGATTACTTTTCCCCTTTCACTGTGAGGTCAGACATGGAAAAGGGTTTGCAGAGAATTAAACTCACTCCAGTATTCGACCCTGACACTAGATTTGCTAGAAATGTTCCCTGTCTGATGTGTAAGATGGAACTGGAGCAGTGAGACAGCAAGACTGACCAGGCGTGACTCACAGTAATCAGAGTCTTTTTGACCACAGCTAATACCATGCAGCACCAACTCCCTCCTCTGCCTGGCACAAAAAAGCACTACCAATAAATTTTGAACCAATACATGCATGATATCAGTGATAATAGATTTGTCTTATATTGAAGGTGCATGATGTTCATGTGAGTTTTATACATGTAGGACTTTGAGCTCGTCTTGAGTGCTTTGTTTTTTGTCTGATTTGTTGAGCTTGGGGAATTGGTTTTCTTCGGGTGATTTTTACCAACCTCAGAACATAAACAGCTGACTGCTATTGCACATACCTATAGTCTTCACCACTCAGGAAGCTGAGGTAGAAAGATTGACTCCAGGAGTTCAATGACAGCTGGGTGGCATACTGAGACCCTGTTTAAAAAAATTGGAAAATTAGGAAAAAAGTATAAATGCCAACATTCCCAAATGGTAAATTCTGGTATACCTAGTTGATAGAGTTTATGTAGCTACCTATGGTAGAATTGTGTGAAGGATTTGCAAAATTAGAGAAGCCCTTTTTAATGAAATGAACTATTTTACTACAATATGGTGATGTGTAGCCTCCCAAATATGAAACCTGTTGTTGTTTACAACAACAACGACACAGAGAGAACTATTAACAGCCTTGGGGGAGGGAGACCACAGAATTTTTTTCATATTTTTTCACATTTCTAGTTCTTTATTTGAAACAAAAAACTAAGGACTTGGATTTTCCAATCTAGTTCCCATGTGCATAGATTTTAAATAGTAAAGCTTTTTTGTATTCTAAATTAAAATCAAATTACCTGGATAACTCAGCATTTCATACAGATTCTGATTCTGTTTTCCTTGAAGTATAATAGTTATGTATTAACTCATAATCATGAAAAATGAATGTTAATATTTTGTTACCTATTATAGGGGCAAAAAATTGAAAAGAACTACCTGTTTTGTTTAATGCCACCTGTATGATACAACTTTTAATTTTTTTTGGGGGGGGTCTTTTTGAGACAGGGTCTCCCTGTAGCTCCAGCTTGTAGATCCCATCCCAAGTGCTAGGATCAAAGGCGTGTGCCACCATGCCCAGCTACATCTTTTAATTTGTAAATAAAGTTCATTGGCCTAAATATTTCAATTATTGTTTTAAATTTGAATCTATTGGATAATTTGTTTATATGATGATCTCCTGATTCACAAAAGATTGAAGTCAGCTTATAAAAATGTATATAAGGAAAAAAATACTTATGTTAAAGTTGAACTACCAGGTTGAATGTAACCTTTTAGTTTCTTCCTAATTGAAAATATACAAACTTAAAATTATACAATAGCGGTACTTTAAAAATCAACATTTTAGAAGTATCTCCATTCTCTATAGTTGAACTAGAGTGAATCTTTTATGGGTCCTTAGAGGATGGACATTTTACACAATAATGACTAACACCCTGAAAAGCACATTTACAGATTGCACAACACCTGGTTTCTGGGAACTGTGCAATGTAATATACGTGGTAGACATACACCAGTGACATCTTGTCAAATCCGCCTCATTTAGCAGTAACTCAAGCTACTATGAACAAGGACACTCAACTGAGTAAACAATTGTAACAAGACTATTACATGAAGACTGAAAAAAATGTTAGGGAACAGTTCCAGATTATAAACTAGGTAACCAACTATTTACACAGCTAGTTTCTTAAGGCATTTTTTTTTACTCTTAACTATGGACTATGAAACTATGCTCAATGGCTAGAATAAGTATTCATAAATCTAAATAAATTATTGTATACTAAAATTTATCCCATAACACTTATGGTAACTGAGGATATTTTTAGTTTACTGCAGTTAAAGATATTGTAGCTCACATACTAGGAATGACATTACAGATTCATGTCTAGAATATCCACCCTTTCAGGGGCTGGAGAGATGGCCTAGTGGTTAAGAGCGCCGACCGCTCTTACAGAGGACCCGGGTTCGATCCCCAGCGCCCACATGGCGGCCAAGAACCGTCTGAAACTCCAATTCCAGGAGAACTCCTGTTCCAGGGGAATCCGAGACCCTCTTCTGACCTCCGCAGCATTGCACAACACGGGTGCACAAACTTGCATGCAGACAATACATTCATACACATACGGAAATAAATAAAAAAATTAATAAAAAAAAAAGAATATCCACCCTTTCACTCGTCATGATGCATTTCACCAGGCCTGCTTAGATCTCTCCTTTACCTGTGTTTTTATAAGGTGGATGATCAGGATTTTGTGACATAGCCTGTGACCATTGCCCATGCAGTAATACAGAATGAAACGTGAATAATATCCTTAGCGACCCAATTTCCTGTTGTGCTCAAAACATTAGAACTAACCAAACAGCTGTTTATAAAGTCTCTGAAAAATTAGAATAAATGAACAACACCTGAATAGAAACAAAAAAGTAATCTCAGGCCTCTAAATAAAAGATAAAAGGCCAGAAGTGAAGTAGATAGAGGAAGTCAGTGGGATGAGATTAACTATTGTATAAATAATTAATGCAATGTATTTTACTAAAACTCTTATAAAGTAGGAATTAGGAAGCAAATGCTACACAGTAATATATATGCAAAAACATTCATATATACATACACATAAAATTTCAAGTAGGTTATAACCTATATACTTTTTAAAATAATTCTTTAGTTCAGTAGATTTTTAGAATTTCTCTTGGGATTGCTTTTATATCCATTGTATGTCCCACATCCTCTGTAGCCTGAAGCATGTAACTAGTTTGAGGTACCGTGAATAATTTTTAAAATACCACTAGGCATCTGACTCAATTTTACGGCTGATTCTTAGCTTAATGACCTAAAACCTTAATCATTGGGAATATAGATATTTATATGGTAGCTTATCCTTTAAGAATTTAATAGTTGTCTCACTTGTACTTAATGATTTATCAATTTTAGAAATATATAATTTAGAGTTCTCAATTGTGGACAGTCTTAAAGATTTAATCTTTATTTTAGGACATGGACTTTGTACGCTTTATCGTCAGCTGCTTTAAGGTTTATTACCCTAAATACCTCTGTAAGTAAATTACTCCTTTATAAAAATAAAATATTTTGAAATTATAGATAATGTCTGAAAATTATAGAGCTTTATATTATAGTTTCATATCTGAAACATTGTTTTAGGATAAAGAGCTATAAATGTGTTTATAGACAGACATGCTAGTCCATATCATGGTAGATAAAATTTTTAGAAGTAATTAGACTTTACAGTTTTTACAAGTTATAAAATATATAACATCTTGTAACATATAACACAGAGGCACATGCAAATATACATTTATTTATAAGATTACCCCATTCATACTGATCATTCAATATATAAATTCACTTAAAATAATTTTATAGAACTTCTTGCATGCAAGAACAGATAAGCAGTACAAATAAAGGACATTGGATGATCAGCAATGTTGATATATAAAGTACTGCTAACTTCTTTTTTCTTTCTTTCTTTCTTTTTTTTTTTTTTTTAATACTGCTAACTTCTGTATTAAAATTGTCACTAAGAAAATGCTTAACCAAAATGTACTACATTTGATTCTGGTATTTAGAGGGATTTGGATTGTTCTGTGTTTTTTGTCTTACGTGCTGAAGATTGAACCCAGAACCTTCTGCATGCCAGGCAGGTGTTCTGCCACTGTGCTAGCATCCATAGTCTGGTTTTGTTTTTAATTGTATCTCTCCCATTAATTACATGAATGATGAACTCCTAAGCCTTTTCTTATTTTTTTGTTTGTTGAATTTATATAATGGGTTCCCTTGGGGAAAACAGGCTGCAAACCCATGTAAATGGTCCAAAATACTTAACTGCAGTGTGTCAAAA
Organism: Rhizomys pruinosus; assembly: GCA_009823505.1. Lineage (NCBI taxonomy): Eukaryota > Metazoa > Chordata > Mammalia > Rodentia > Spalacidae > Rhizomys > Rhizomys pruinosus. Next base: position 1,335,481 of record VZQC01003730.1, on the reverse strand, counting down.
ATGAAAAGGTAGAAAAAAACAACCCTGGCTATCAAAAATGGAAATTCAGAGCTGCTTGTACATATTCCTGGAGAATACCACAATTAAGGTCTCTTGGGATTTATGACTAAGGTAACACTAAACCACAGAAATATGCAAATCCTCATACTTTGGCATGTTTTCATTGTTATGGTGACAGAGGGCATAGGATATCAAGAGTCAGAGCCACTTACAGCCCTGTAGTATAATCTCCTCAGAGTTATTTGTAAATGTTCTTCTGTAAAGAGAATGACTGTTCAGGTTGGGAAACTTGAAAGATCTACTATTCTTATAGATCTACCACATACCTTGATTGAGTCTTTTAGCAGCGCCAGTCAGTGGACAGTACTACATTGCTACTTCGTGATGTTAACTTGTTCATTTTATGGATAAAATAAAACTAAAATACTTCTTTGTTGAAATATCTAAAAGGAGTTTGTGAATGAGCCACATAGAAACAATGTAACCATCATTATTAGCCAAACATGGCCACGGTTATTTGGAAAGAACTGTTAATGAATTCATGGATGCACATAAATGTGAATTGTAATATTGTTCATTTTGATTAACTGCAAATAATGACTGTGTCCTGCCAAAGTGATGTAGTTTTGCAGACATTGAATTTTATGGAATTTAAAATTGATTGTTTCTCCAAATCTGTGATGAAGTATAACCATTACATCTTAAGTGTATCCCTGCTGAAGAAAAGAATATTAAGCACCAGGGCAGCTCTTACTGATACCATGTTTTTTGTGTGTGCTTTACTTGTCATAGTTTAATATACCATGCTAGTAGTTTCTCTGCTCAGAAAGGAATGAAATTACATATTGATTCATCTGGAATAGAATAATGAATTGGATATCAAAAATCTCCTTTGTGGTTTCTGCTTCTTTCTCAAAGTTGTTGATAGTACTGTTTAATATATTCAGCTCAATATGTAAATAACATTTCTGTGTACCTTGGAATTATTGGCTTCCTGGAGCTCATTACATTTAAGAAGAGATAGTTTCGGTTTCTTAAAACCAAATGATGTATTAAATGGCAGAGGGGACAGTTGTGTGACAAGTTTCACAGTGTAATCTCAGTTACCACTGAAACCATAAATTTGGTGCAGAAATGTTTTTAAAGGGTGGTTGCTTTCAGCACTGAACTGACATGCCACATCCAAACTCTGCTTGCCCTCTTCACTGTTTTCTAGTCTTATGCAAACTGCAAAGGCAGTAAATGAAAACAAAGGAATGGGCTATTTGACAAAGGACAGTGACAGTGCAATATTGGGACCCCCTTCTTTTTGTGAGATACTGGTTTAGTCCTAGCATTGCTCCATAAATTAAAAATTGGCCAACTAGTTCAATTTTTACATGTTTAATTATTTTCTCGGTCAGGTAAAAGTAATATATTACTGTAGAAGTACTAAGTGACATTTGGTGATTTTTTTTTTTCATCTTTCAGCAAAAATAGTGATCTTTGATATGCCTTGGATAATGAATGGTAAGTATATTATGTATGCTTTCCTGAAACATTCTAATTTTCTTCTGGGTATGGTGTGGTGCACAACTTTAATCCCAGCACACTGGGAGACAGAGATAGGTGGATTTCTGTGAGACGGAGGCCAGCCTGGTCTACATACATAGTGAATTACAGGGAGACCCTGTCTCAAAAAGACAAAAAACAATTCTGATTTTCATTTGTCTTACTTGAGCAGTTTAGCTATGTTTCTACAGTTGTTTATGAAAATGTTTGTATTATACTTGTGTACTCTTAAGAGGCTGGAGCCAGAACACCCAAAGGCTGTTTTGTAAGTAAATAGGGCTGACATTCTATCCTGAGATACTGGGAGCTCCCACCAGCCTGTTCTCAAAACAGCCTCAAAATATTCAGGCATTTAAGTAAAACAATTACAAAAAGCCTCATTCTGTCACCCACAGATAGGGTATATTACAAAACATTTTCATTATCTAGGTTTTCTGTTGGAATACAAGTATTAAAAAAAGTGGGGGATCTGAAAGTCACCCCAAGTCACTATAGTCACATGGTCCTTTTGACCATTGTATTTTTTTGGTGTTTTTGGATTGGCTATTGAAAAACATTTTACTAAGTTATTTTAAATATAAAGCTATTCTCCAAATATCTATTTTCATTTCTGCTTACATAAGTCAGTTGTTGCATAGAGAGCAATAGAAAAATCTGCAAACTGAATTCAGTTCTTGGAAAAGTTCTTCATTGGCAAGCCTTCTTAACCTAATAAGGAGTAAAGACTTTCTAAACTCACTCCCTTAAAGATCACCTCTTCTTCACGCAGCAGTAATCAGCTGCCAACAGTTCTTTGACTAAGATTGGGTCCTGCTGCCAATTTCCACAGTTCTATGCTGGGTTTTTGTCTGCTTGACTTTGCATGGGTCTTGTGCATGCTGTCACCATTGCTGTGGGTTCATATAAGCAGGATCCTGGAAGGCTGTCAGTCTCTATTTCCAAATGGCCGTGCTCCTCCTCTGGCTCTTAATATCTTCCTGCCCCCTCTTCCAAATTGATCCCTGTGCCCTGAGTTCATTACCTTCTGTTGCATGAGAGAGTTTCTGAGGGATGTCAGGGGACACTAGCTGGACTCAATATGCCTTAACATAAATGACAGAATGCAGGAAATTGAGTATGAGGGCCTTCTATGGGAGGGCGTCTGATGGGGAACAGGGTATAAGGATGATTAAGATGTTATACATGAAATACACAAAAAATTCAATAAAAAAACAGTAAAGACTTTAAATTGTTAAAACACGGAATCGAAAAACATATCACTGCTGCTTTTTTTTTTTTTTGAAAAAGACTATGGAGAATACTTTGAACAGTTATATGCCTTGAACCTCCTGAAGCTATACACTACTGAAACTGACTCAAGGCGTATCAGAAGAATGACAAAATTGAACTAGTAACTAAAACAATTCCCACAAAGAAATTTAAGACCCTGGTGGCATCACTGGTAAATCATAGTTGAAGAAGAATTGACCTTAATCCTTTGTAAGTGGTTGTAAGCAATAGACCAGAAGGGGCTGGAGAGAGATCTCAGTGGTTAAGAGCATTAGGTGCTCTTGCAGAGCACCCAGGTTGAATTTCCGGCATCTACATGGCAGCTAACAACCTTCTATAATTCCAGTTCCAGGGGAACCAATACCCTCTTCTGACCTCTGTGGTCATTGCATGACATGTGCACTTACTTACATGCAGGTGATATACTCATACACATAAAATAAAAATAATAAATAAAATATTTTTAAAAATAACTAGGTTGGAAGTGATTCTTTCCCAACTCATACATGATATGAGCAACTATAACTCTAATACTAAAACATCAGACAAAAAGAAAACTACAAAGTATAACCTCTTACAATTAATTGTACCATAGGTAGACCAATCAGCAAGCAATAGGGCTGGGGTATGGCTCAGTGGTAGAGCACTTGCTTAGTATGTGTGACTTCCTAGATTCTATCTCTAGTACTACAGGAAGGAAAAACAAAACTAACAAACCAGATCCAAAGGAAAATAAAAAGTATTATAGGCAGCAGAGATGGCTTATTCAATCAAGTGTGTGTGACCTCAGTTCAATTCCTAGAACCTCTGTAAAAAAGCCACTGTGATAGCCTTATAATTCCAGCACTTGGAAGGTAGAAATAGGCAGATCCATAGGACCCTCTAGCCAGTCAGCCTAGCCTAGTTGGCAAGCTCCAGACAACTGAGAGAACTTGACTCAGAAAAACCAGGTGGGTAACTCCTGAGGAATGATACCTGGAGGTTGTCCTCCACAGGCATGTGCACGCATATGAAAATGCATACCCAAAATCATTATGTACCATGACAAAGTGGGCTTTTATCTCAAGAATGCAAAGTTAGCTTAGAATGCAAAAATCAAATGTAATATGCAATACTATGTTGATAGAATGAAGAGAAAAACTACTTAATCCTCTCAGTAGATAGAAAAAAATTCACAAAAATATTAATATCCTTTTATAATGAAAACAAATTAGGAACATATAGTGCTAAGTGTTGAAGCAACTGGATGATAAAAGGACCCTAGTAATCATATATGGAACATCCTTCTACAACTTCGGGGGCTTCCCCAGATGCCTTTAACGTTTGATCATTCACTAGAACTGCCAAATCACTGAAAGTCATTTTTCTCACAGTTGTGACTTACTGCAAAAAATGAATTCCGATTAAATTTGGTCAAGGTAGGTACCAAATCACTTTGCTGGCATCAGTGTGGGTCTCACATGGGGAGTATTGCCATTCGAGCCTCAGTATTCAGACATTGCCTTGGGGTTCAGTTATATAGGCATGATTCTTTTTCTTTGCGGTAGATCCCAGTGTCTAGTCTCTCCAGAGGTATATGGTTATTCTCTGTGAGCCACTGTTCTGACCTTAAATCACATGGTAGTCTTTGTGTCATGGCCAGATCCCACCCTAAATCTTTGTTCCCCTGTTATTCAAGGCCCCTAGGCAAACAGACAGACCTTCCAGTTATGAAAGCTCCCTCCCAGAAGCTCAGAGCAAAGGCCAAACCTTTCTTTGTATTAGGCTAATTTTTAATTGAACATAATAGCTTTCATGGCCTCTTAAGGGCATCTACGATAACCCACAGCTAGCATCATTCATAAATTATTTCAGTAATGCTGCTGTGGAAAAAAAAAAATTAGATTTAACACTTCATTTAATTCCAATAGCCTGGCTTCCCTTCTGTCAAGACACAGGCTTTCTAAAATGGAAATTAATTAAAATTTAAATATTACGTGAACAAAAGCTTAAATCACTGTGAGCCAAAGTAAAACACGATTTTTTGAACACTTTGTTTTTTCTATTCTTAATTTTTGTCGATTAACGTTTTTGCATATTTATTGCAGCATTGGGCTTTTAGTATTTGCAAGATGTGCATAAAGTATCACATTAGAAATAAGATTTTAAAAGTTTAATGTAAATAAATGGCCTGACAAAGGAAAAAAATTGTAATCGTCAAATACAATTGTGTTTGGTAAGTTTATTCTTGTAGATTCTGAATTCCTCCTGGTTATATAAACTGCAAAGTCTGGGGGAAAGGAGGAGATTTTTGTCACGAAGGAAACCTGGATCCAGCTCACACCTGTGATGAGCAGGACCTCTTTTCCTGCTCCTGCCTTCTCCCTTGAGAAGGTTTTTCTTTTTTTTTTAATTTTTTTTATCAATTTTATTTCTTTCTGTATGTGTATGAATGTACTGTCTGCATGCAAGTTTGTGCACCCGTGTCGTGCAATGCCGCGGAGGTCAGAAGAGGGTGTTGGATTCCCCTGGAACTGGAGTTCTCCTGGAATTGGAGTTTCAGACGGTTCTTGGCCGCCATGTGGGTGCTGGGGATTGAACCCGGGTCCTCTGTAAGAGCGGTCGGCACTCTTAACCGCTAGGCCATCTCTCCAGCCCCAGGTTTTTCATTTTCAGGGTTTATCAAAACCACAAGTTAAAAGCTTCTTCACATTATTGTTTCCAGAGTCACATGCATTTTGGTTCACTGTCTAGAAATCATAGCAGTTTAAGATCTCCCATAGATAGGTGGGTCAGAGGTCAAAACTCTGATATGCTTCTCAATGAATATCAGCAGCATCATTTAATCTTCCTGAGTCTTCATGGAAAATTTGAAAACTGTAAGGGACATGCATACTCTAAACACTTTGGAAGTTAAAGAAGTATTGTCATGCTTCATAAAGCAAAACATTAAAAGTCGTAGTTGAAACTAGTTTCAAAAGATCCAGGATAGTCCATACAATAAATTATTTGATAAAAGTGTGTGAAATGAAGCTTAATGAAATTATTGGTTGTTTTGTTTTTTCCTCAGCTGCTTTTAAAATTGTGAAAAGCTGGCTTGGCCCTGAAGCAGTAAGCTTGTTGAAGTTTACAAGTAAACATGAAATACAAGACTATGTCAGTGTAGAATATCTGCCTCCCCACATGGGTGGAACTGTAAGTATATACCTTAAGACCTGTTATAGAATAACAATGGATAATGGCATATTGCACCGGATGCTTTCTTCAAGGAGAAAGGAAAAGCAGTGTCTTAATACCCAAAGAAATATCACAGATACCCTAAAATAGGAAGCAATGGTGTAGATAATTTTCTTTCATATTTCAAGGTTCCCAAAATTTTTTTAAAAAGGTGATATATTTGTACGATTTTAAACTGAAGCATATTATGTATTTAGAAAAGTGTTCAGAAACAAGTCTTCAGTAAAACGTCTCCTACTCTTGTCCTACTCTTTTGCCCCTGCAGTTAGATTTCTATTAAGTTCTAGGTATATGTATTATTATATTTATAGGTGCACATATGTGGGGTCGCTGCTGGGATTTGTGGCGGGGCCCACTTAATCCTAGGATTACCCATGTGGAAAGACCCCGCAGGAAAGCAAAACACATGTAGGCAGGTGGAGGCTCGAACGCAGAGAGAGTTTATTCCAGCATGTCCGCTTTAAATATCCATCATGACTCAGTTCTCAGGGCCCAATGCTAAATCTTTTCGTCACTACACTCCACCCCATGGGTGTGGCCAGGGAGGTACCATTGACTTAGAACCCACCCCATGGGTGTGGCCAGGAGGTACCATTGGCTTAGAATCCAACCCACTCTAAGTTTTCCCACATCTCACCCTTTTAATTTTATTTTTTTAATTTTTCTGAGAGGCAGGGGAGCCCATATCTGAGGCTAACAACCCAAAGGAACCTGAGTTTTGAATAGCCAGCTGTTAAAGCCTGTTTTGAGTGCTAGGCAGTGGGTCAGACCTGAAACTTTATTTTTACACTAAGGCCAATTAATATCCCAAAATTCCAACCACGAAGTAAGCTGATTGTCAAGCATAAGCAATGAATGTAAGTAACATTCATGTAAAACCAATTAGCAAGTAGCTATGTTCATATTTTGAATAACCCAAGGTTCCCATAGTCCAATTGGAGAAGCTTGTATGCACAAGCATGTTGATCAAATAAGAGTCCAGTGTATATTGCTGTAGTCTCACAATTCCACCCCATCTCTCCACAGCCCTTACATTCTACCATGCTTCCTCTTCCGCAAGTTTTTCCCTAGGCTTTGGAAAAGGGGCACAAGTGGGTGAGAAGCAAAGCAGTCTATTTTTTCTGGAGATGTCATTTTTTACTCTAGTCTGTTCAGGTTGTTCCCCTTCGTGGATTGACAGCTTATCCAGGGTACCTTTTTAATCCTACTAACAAAGCACAAGCAATTAGATGTACAGGCATTTAAACAATATTATTATGGCAAGCTAAGCTGTGAGCACAGACACAGATGTTTGGATGTTATGCTAATCCACAAACTGTGGTTTCTCTATAAAGGGTGACAAGTTCTTACTGTGGCTTATATCATCTCCTAACCACTAGAGGACGTAAGCTTGTGGCATCAGCCATGAATTATTCCTCCAAGGAGAGAGCTATTAGCCAATTAGATTTGGGATATATATAGACACACGGCTGCCACTGTTGCACAATATCTCCAGGCAGTTGAGGTGTAGCTGATACTGACAGAGGAGCCTTGCTTGACTCAAAGAGACCAATATTTTGCTTTACTGCATTAGTGGCCTTTGGTAACACTCTCTGTCATTTCAGAGGCCAACTGCACATTAGCAAGTGATGTCTCAAAACATTTTTCATGCTTACACCAGGTCTTTGACAACAGGGACTTACCAACTTTCTCCTTGCAGATATCCCATTTTTATAGGCAAAGGCCTTTATAATTTTGGGGGCTTGGATTCCCCAGCCAACATCTCCTTGGCAGAATAATCCATTGCTGATATCAGAGCTCTCCTGTATTAATATATTTTGCTTAATTACACAGCTTATAGAGACTTTACTATTATCTACAATCAGGGAATGACTTCATTACCATCATGTTTCTCTTTTTCCTATAAAAGGGGAGAGATAGGAAGGTTTCTCAGCATCTGGAAGGTAAATTTCATTAGGGCACATTATAGTTATCCCAAATAGAATTCAGAGAGATGCTCAGTGTCTGTGAGTCAGGCAATCTGAGGTTCCTTTTTCTTTCATGTTCAGATGGGTCAGCCTCTCTGCTGGAATTTCCCAGTCCATCCTGCACAGCCAAAAGTTGTATGTTTTGAAGCATTTAGGTTGGTGCTTTTACCTGTGGGAACATACAAATCTCCTCCCATTGTTAGTTTCAAGACCTCAAAATTGAAAATTTATCTAAAGGTTTGGAATACAGAAGGAATATTATACCACCTCCCTCTTTTTGTTTTTGTTTTGTTTTTGTTTTTGTTTTTAAATTTTTATGTTTTGATCTATAGATGCCTAAGTTGTCCTACAAGTAAAGGAAAAATATTACAAGGTGATACTGTATAGCACAGAAAAATATAGAGACCATTTGTGGTCAAATGTTATTGTTGGAAAGTCAACACAGATTATGCATAAAACAATTAACATTTTAGATTCCCAATTAGTTCAAATATATTACCATTTTAACTGTCTTCCTCCAAGCTCTTGGCCTTCTCCAGGCCTGGCATGAAAACCTGCTTTAAAGATTTTACAATATCTAGCTCTTAATAAAATTTTCTTTTACAGTTCTTATGCCCACCAGTTAATTAAAGACTGGCTAGATATGCCCCATGAGAAGTTGTTACCATCATTACCAATCTCGATTTATTTTTTTATTTTTTATTTATTTTTTTTTTGTTTTTGTGGGAGCTTCTAGGAAGCTTCCTTTGTCTAACAGGTGCAACGCAGTTCTGCTAAGGGGAAAGGGATGCATAGTGCCCACTTTGTGGACAGTGTGGGGAACTGGCCTCATTGCGTAGAGGACAGTCGGTCACTTCCGTGACCTTACTGGAGAGGTATCTTCCTACTCGGGTTCTTAGCCTGGGACCACGAAACACGTATCCCACTCTTGGCCAAAAGTTTTCACAGGAATTTCACACCAGCTATTCAGGTTGGTGGTCTGCAAAGGGAGCCTTTTTCCAAACCAACTGGTCACTCACAGGCCTCAACACCAGCTACCCACTGGTCATCTCAACAAAATGCAGGCCCAGCCTGCATACACACAAAAAATTTAAAAATGGCGGCCGCAGGGGCTGGAGAGATGGCCTAGCGGTTAAGAGCACCGACCGCTCTTACAGAGGACCCGGGTTCGATCCCCAGCACCCACATGGCGGCTGAGAACCGTCTGAAACTCCAATTCCAGGAGAACTCCAGTTCCAGGGGAATCCGACACCGTCTTCTGACCTCCGCGGCATTGCACGACACGGGTGCACAAACTTGCATGCAGACAGTACATTCATACACATACAGAAATAAATAAAATTAATTTAAAAAAAAAAATTAAAAAAAAAAAAATGGCGGCCGCGAATTCTGCAGTGATGTTAATTGGAATTCAATTTTTTTTATACCTTTTATTTTTTATTCCCAAATACCCAAAAACTTATTAACGCTTTAATACAATGAAAACCTGGTTGCATCTTTGTTTTAGATGTTGAAAGGGCGTAACCAGTAGGTGGCAGTGTAGATTCATTATTTTAAATTTTTAATAGATAACCCATAACCTTTGTTGAAATTGAATTATGTTTTGGCTGTTTAATATAAATTTGCTTCTTGAGAAGGAAGGGCCATGTTCCAACTCAGAGGCAATGTTTTTACTGGTATGGCTGTTAACATTAAAATATACTTAGAACACAAGTACACACATCCATACACATGTGTGCATGCACATACATACACACATACATACATACATACATACATAATAAAGATTTATTAGGTTGACCTGTAATGGAAAAAAGTCATATTGTTTGATGTCCAATGAAAAACATGAAATTTTTATAATTTGTTATAGGGTTATTTTACATAATTAGAATAAATGTCCTAGTAATGCATGAAACAGCTGAGATCCATATGCCACCTCTTAGGCCCATGTGCAACCACTTGCCTTCAATGAACTATACCTAAAGTTTACTATTTCCTATTCTATCTCTTCTGGTTAATTGCCTAAATTCTACCTATGTTATTTACAAATCTAAAGATTGAGGATTTCCAAAAGTAGACAGGCCTGATCCATCATGTCTTATTATTAAGGACTTTGGAATAATAATTATCCATAATCACAATTAAAACCATTATTAATTATTATTATTTACCAGTATTAGTCACAACAATCACTAACAATTATTATGAATAATTGTCAACAATAATAGCCAATAACAATGAACAATTTACCATTAGACTGAATTTTATCAATTATTATTAATTATATTTAATAACTAATTATAACCATTAATAACAATTACTAATAATAACTAACAATAATCTATCATTAAGCTGAATAATATACATACTATAAACCCAATTAAAAATTGTTAACACTAAGGGGTATAACAAACATTTTTTATGAATTGAATCTATTTTTGTTTATAGTTAGCTAAATAGATTTAAACCTGTAGGATTATAATGAATTAAAATTGGGAACTCACATTCACTCACACATACACGCAGCTTGAAGATGGGCTTAAACATAAAACAGTTTTATTCAAAAATTTCTCATTTAAATTGAACCAAAATATTAATTTACGTTGTTAAAGAGACTTTTACCAATGGTCCTTAAAAGACTATTTATTGGAGCAAGTTTGTTGTTAGAACTTCAAGGCCTATAAATTCTCCTAGAAATCCATCTATCTTATTTCCAAAGTGCTGAAATCAAAAGGATGTTACCTAAATTCAAAATTTAGTGGGCATGATCTAGATGCCATGTGCTCAGTGGGGCAGCTGGTATGCATGCACAGCAGGCAGGCTTAGGGCGCCAGGCCAGAGCTCAGACCACGTGTGATCTAGAATTCTGTGAGAAGAGATTTTTAAGGTGAAACACGTTTAAAAGGAGCAAGATAAAATTAAGTCAATCATATCTAGGGTATCTGGGGGTTAAGTAAAAATATCACACTTTAATTTAAGCATGCTGAAATGGATTTGAATTATGTTAGCTAAAATAAATCCCAAACTACAAATCTACAAATAGCTGGCAGGTTTTAGGTAAGAAGTTAGATTTAGAGAAAACCCATAAGAAGACAAGAGAGCAACACACTTTTATCTAAAAACAGATTTTGTACACAAAATTTAAGAGAAAAATGACCAACGCTTGAAATTATCTGGAAGAGACTGCTCTTGAGGGTGGGTGGTTCTGTGAAAGGCCTTAATTTGCAAGAGAAAGAAGTGTGCTCAGATCGAGCAGAGCTACCAGGAGAAAATTTACATATGAACAAGATTGGAACCGAACTTGAGGAGCCTGCAGCAGGAGTCTTTCTTTGGGGGGATGGGATTTAAAACCAGAAAGTTTTTCAGACCTGTAGAATTATGAAAAATTGTTTTAAGGCCAAACATAATTGCTAAGGCTTAATATTAAATTCAGCCTTGAGGTCACTGGCCTTTATAGCCTGCAGGAGTGACCATGCCGGGAGGCACACGCCTGGTAGGCACTGGATGCTCCCTCTGAACCAAATCAGAGGCAGGCTTTCCACATGTAAAAAGCCACACGCCCTCAGACAGCTGTCCCATTCACCAAAACCAGCAGGAAAGGCGGCTCCACCACAACAGATAGATATCAGGAAAGAGAGGAGAAAGAGAAGAAAAGGGCAAGATTTAGGGGTATGCATACCTAAGTTGTGAAAGTTTCCTTCTGTCCCACTTTTGGAAGTCATTTGTGGGGTCGCTGCCGGGATTTGTGGCGGGGCCCACTTAATCCTAGGACTACCCATGTGGAAAGACCCCGCAGGAAAGCAAAACACATGTAGGCAGGTGGAGGTTCGAACACAGAGAGAGAGTTTATTCCAACGTGTCCGCTTTAAATATCCATCATGACTCAATTCTCAGGGCCCAATGCTAAATCTTTTCGTCACTACACTCCACCCCATGGGTGTGGCCAGGGAGGTACCATTGACTTAGAACCCACCCCATGGGTGTGGCCAGGGAGGTACCATTGGCTTAGAACCCACCCCATGGGTGTGGCCAGGGAGGTACCATTGGCTTAAAATCCGACCCACTCTAAGTTTTCCCACACATATATATAAACCTTCCTTCTGCCCATCCTTTTAAGCAGGTAGTATTTGTATATAGTAGAATCCATCCCAGTATTTCCTTCACAACATGGCTTGGAGGTAATGCCAAATCAGTGTATGGCAAGTTTCTACTTGTGTGTGGCTGCAGTGTTTCAGTATCTGAACATGAACTGTAAGCTGAATTCCTTTTGATATGCACTTGATTTTCATCCTTTGTTTTGGTATCCAACAGTCTTTTCACTTTAAAGTATATCATTAAGAATATATGGCCAAGATTTGGAGAATGTAGTAGTTGCTTTTCTGTTGCTGTGAAAAAACACACACCATGACAAAGGCAACTTACAGGAGGATCCTCTGTTTGTTTTATTTAGGGGAGGCTTGAACCAAAATTCCGAGGCTTTATAGTTTACATTTTAACCTAGAAAAGCATTGTTCATTTCAGATGGTACACTTAATTTGCAACTACATTAAAACTATAGTATCAATTTTGATTTTTTGGTTTGTGTTTTGGATTTGGGGGGGGATTATTTGGTTTTCTGAAGCTTGCCTTAAACTTCCAGTCTTCCTGATTCAGCCTCCAAAGTACTGAAATTACAGGCATGTACCACCATGCCCAGTTCTTTGTTCTTGTTGATTTGTATTTAAGATTTGGGGGGGGGGGGGATACATGTAGGTATCCAGGCAGGCCAAAAGGAGTAATTAGATCCCTTGGAGATGGTTACAGACATGGTTTTCTGAACTTCCCAATAAAGGTTCTGGAATCTGAACTCTGGTACTCTAATAGAGCACTAAAATTTCCTTGCTGTTGAATCATCTCTCCAGCCTCTGTATTTTTTTTTTGCATACTTGAGTATATGCACATTCTTGTTTCTACATGAGTGTATGTGCATGTGTGCATACCTGTGCATGCTCCAGTGGAGGCCAGATCAGGTGTCTTCTGTCACTCTCCACCTTATTGTTTAAGAGATAATGTGGCTTTCAGCCTGGAGCTTACCAGTTCTTTAGACTGGCTAGCCACTGAGCCCCTAGGGTCCTTCTCTCTCTGACTCTCAGTGCTGTAATTACAGGCTAGAATTGCCTGGCTTTTTACATGGATGTTGGGGAGCTAAATACAAGTCATCATGCTTGCACAGAAAGCACTTTGCCCAGTAGTCATCTCCCAGGCTCCTTTGTCTTTATTTTATATTTGGAAAGGTTTTTATTGCTGTTGTTGTTTTAGTTGGTTAATTGTGGTTTGTTTTGTTTGAGTGTCCTAATCCAAATTCTCATGTATCCTAAGAAGCACTCTACCAGAATCACATCAATAACCAGTTACCATATTTTTGTGCCACCTGCGTTTTGGGATGTGTTCTAGTTTGTCTTCAATTGCTATGACAAAACACTATGACCAATTCCAACTTGGGGAGGAAAGGGTTTATTTGGCTCACAGCTCTTGGGTCACAGTTCATCACTGACTGAGGGAGCCCAATGTAGGAACTCATGGTAGGAAGCTGGAGGCAGGAGCATGGCCATGGAGGAATGCTGCTTACTGGCTTGCTCCCCTGGCCCATGCCCAGCCTGCCTTCTTATACTGTACATAGCAACCTGCCTGTGGTAGCACCACCCACAGTGGGCTGGGCCCTCCCACATAACTCACCAATCAAGACAATACTCCACAGATGTGGCCACAGGCCAATCCATTGGAGCCAGTTCCCCAAACGAGGCTCCTTCAACCCACGTGTGTCAAGGTGACACTAAACCTATCCAGCACTATTGACCCCTTGTCAACTTGACATACAAAACACATCACTATTAAATCATCCCCTTTCTTATCCCCAAGGTATGATATTAACATTAATCACAAAATAAGACAGTACAACCTTAAAAGCCCCACAGTCCTTAAAAAGTCCAAACACTTAAAAGTTGACAATTTGTTAAAAGTCTCTTAACTGTGGGATCCTGTAAAATCCAAAACAAGTACTGTCTTATTTCAAAGGAAAGAATTGGGCACACCTAAGCAAAACCTAAGTCCAGCAAAGTAGCTCAAAGCCAGACATCTGGGATTCACTCATGATCTTCTGGGCTCCAAAAGGCTTCAGCTCCACTTCTCTGATTCTGCTGTCCACAGCACACACAGCTCAACTCGCAGGCCCAGACCAGCTCCATTCCATACCTGCTGCTGCTCTTGGTGGTCATCCCATGGTCCTGGCATCTCCAAAAAGCTGGGCTCTCCACTGAAACTGAGGAAGCCCTTTCACCAGTGGTTTCTTCTGACCTCTCCTGGTGCAAAGCCTCAGTTTTTCTTCATGACCCCTGCAATCCTGGGGTCTTCACTGCAACTGAGGGTACACTTTCACAAATGGCCTTTCCTGGCCTCTCACAGTGCCAAGCTTCGGCTGCTCTCTGTGATCCATTCACATTTCAACACCAGAACCATATAGGAGACTTTTACACATTACCAAGTCCTGCTTCTGGCTTGGGGTAGAGGGTCGGGCCCTTTCTGAACCACAGCTTCTGTGTGCTGACCCTGAGGAAATTCTTCCCAAAAGATTTCACCACAGTGATGCTGGTCTCTTGTTACAGCTGATTTTTCAGCCCCAGCTAACCAGCACCAATTGTCCCAGTACCACAAAGGTTTCACTTCAGGTTCTGGTCTCTTCTCTTCTTAATCACAGCCAGTTCTTCACCCCTGCTTGATCAGAACCCATAGATTCCTAATTTAAAAATATCATGCAAATAGCCATGATGGTCTCTGCTTCCCCTTGAAGCTTCACAAGCCAGGCCTCCATCGTCTACAACTCTTTCAACATAACTGTTCCAAGTTCCACAGCAGCAAACTTTAGGTACATAATGATTTTTCTAGCCCAAAATTCCAAATGCTTCCACAATCCTCCCCCCAAAACACCAAGGTCAGGTCTGTCACAGCAATAGCCCACTCCCTGGTACCAATTTCTGTTCTATTTTGTCTTCAATTGCTGTGACAAAACACTCAGACCAGTTCCAACTTGGGGAGGAAAGGGTTGATTTGGCTTATATCTCCTGGGTCACAGTTCATTGCTGAGGGAACCCACCATAGGAGTTCAGAGCAGGAACCTGGAAGCAGAAGCTGATGCACAGGCCATGGAGGAATGCTGCTTATCTGCTTGCTCTCCTGACCCATGCCCAGCCTGCTTTCCTTACGCTATACATAACAACCTGCCTGTGGTAGCACCACCCACAGTGGGCTGGGCCCTCCCACATAACTCAACAGTCAAGACAATACTCTAAAGATGTGGCCATAGGCCAGTCCAATGGAGGCAGTTCCCCAATTGAGGCCCTCTCAGCCGGCGTGTGTCAAATTGACACTAAAGCTATCCAGCACAGGCTGTGTGTAGAAAGGTCTTCCCTACTCAGGATTTTAAGGGTGTTTTGTTTAGATTGTAACCCTCTTCTGTTTTGTTTCAGTGATTTTATAATTTAAAAAGCCATTTGAACTTTTTGGTGTGGAGTGAGCTAAAGATATAACATGATTTTTTTTCTTAACTAAATAACTCATAATCATCTCTATTTATATCTCTTTCTTTCCCTTTGTAGTTTGAAGTAAATCCTGTTTCTTTTTTCATTTCACTACCTAATTCAGCTTACTTTCTTGACCAAAGTAACAGATTTTAAATCTACTACAAGAGAATTATTTCTCTCCACATCATTAGCAGGCTGATAACCAGTGCTTTTTTTCTTTAGGACCCTTTCAAATACAGCTATCCGCCACTGGTGGATGATGACTTCCAGACACCACTGTGTGAAAATGGGCCAATTACCAGTGAGGATGAAAATTCAAGTAAAGAAGATATAGAAAGTGATGGGAAGGAAAACCTAGAAGCAATTTCTAACGATGAACAACCAGCTCTGCCAAGAAAGGTAATGTTATAAATAAAATTGAATCATAAGCTGTCATCTGGAGCTTGGGATAGAGCGCCGTGATAAATAGAGCACTTATGTAGCATACATGAAGGTTGAGGTCGACTCCCCAGCACTGCATCCCCATTTCTACCATTAGATATCTATATGACTTTAGATAATTTACCTAACTTGTTGTCCTTCCATGTGCAGTCTTTTATTTGTAATTTTTTAAAATTTTTTTAAATTTATTTTTGTATGTGTATGAATATACTGTCTGCATGTAGGTTTGTGCACCCTTGTCGTGCAATGCTGCGGAGGTCAGAAGAGGGTGTCGGATTCCCCTGGAACTGGAGTTAAGGACGGTTATCAGCCTCCATGTGGGTGCTGGGGATCCAACCCGGGTCATCTGCAAGAGCAGTCGGTGCTCTTAACCGCTAGGCCATCTTTCCAGCCCCTTATTTGTAATTTTTAAAAAGGAAAGATGACATGAATTGATTCAGTAATTGTTTGTTATACAAAAGAGCTGAGTCCATGGTCCGTATGAAAATTGGCATAGTACATCTAGAAGGACTTTTACTCAAAAAATATTTTTATATATCTTAAGAAGAATAAAATTAATTTAATACTGTACTTTGATCTAGTTCTTTATCTCTTTTTAAAAGATCTGTTGTCATTCTTTACAAATTTCAAAGGACTTAATAAATGTTATAATTTAAATCAAATTTAAACTCTTAAGGAAATGGAATGACTCTATTTTCAAGAATATCCTATTTTATAATATTCACAAAAATATATATTTTCTCATGGTCATGTTATATTAAATATATCATTTATACATAATAAACATGTTTAAAACTATCATTTGAGTTTAATCAGAATGTCTATTTGTTCACCTAATGACCTGTCCAACTAAAAGTGTCTTTATCTTTCTTGTTTTTGTTCAATCTTTAGAATAACCCACCTGAGTCTGCTTGTAAACCAGATGAAAATGAAAAAGTTGATTTAAAGATAAAAGCTTTCAAAAAACCACTGAGTGTGTTT
Source organism: Rhizomys pruinosus (assembly GCA_009823505.1). Lineage (NCBI taxonomy): Eukaryota > Metazoa > Chordata > Mammalia > Rodentia > Spalacidae > Rhizomys > Rhizomys pruinosus. The sequence continues at coordinate 1,318,500 of VZQC01003730.1, read as the reverse complement.
AAAGGCTCCTTATTACACATCAGGTAATAAAAATTTTATCAATTACAATATTATAGCATATTTTGATCATCTTGAGGGAGCTACAAAGTTAAGAAAACTTCTATCCTGTGTTTGAAACTGAGTAGAAAAATTGATGATTAGAGGAAGACTTACTTTGCAGTCTAGTTACTGTGGGCATATCTAACTGTATTTAGTGTTTGCAAGGAGCCTTCATCACATAGTCATATTGAATATGCATGTCAATAAATCTTAATGACTTCTTTTCAGATTACTTGTACACATTAGAGGATACATTTGTTGACTGTTTCAAAGTCCACAGTGCACTAGGAAGTTGCTCTAGGAAGATAGGGTATTTTATTAAACCCTAATTTCAACACATGCTTATTTCTGCTCCAGGTTATTTAATATAAAAGATTTGAGGTTGGGAGTGCAGTTTCCTGCATGAAGCCCTGAGGTTGATCTCTAGTACTGGAATAAGAAAAGATTCAGAGTTATTTCCTGTATTATGTGAATATCTGTTCCTCAGTGATGCTTTTGGTTAGCTAATCTGTTAGCATTATATTTATACTTCTGTTCCCACCCTAGGTAGTAATAATCTAATTGTGACTTTTTCCTGTCCCTGTTTCTTGAAAGTTTCCTATGTAACTATGTTTTTGGTTTATCTTCCATCAACAATACACCCAGTTCTAAAAAAAATGTAACCTGAAGTTCTTTGTACAAAATACGTTTGTTTGTATGTGTTGATTCTTGTCAGGTTGGATTTACTTCCACTTTGTGTATGTCTGTAACGGGGAGACACACAACATAAATTTGGTTTCTAGTGGTTTTATGTCACCATTTTCTACCTTTGGAGTTTGTTCACATTTTCCTCTCTACTACTTTGGATGTCAAGCATTTCAAGTTTCCTACCAGGCCTATGAAAGCATAGATGTTACCCTGCTACTGTTGAGCTTTGACAGTGAGAATAGCTCGAGAGAAAGGCAGGCTAGACTAGGGCAGCTTCCAGGACTCCACTTTGAACCTGACCTCACTACCTGTGCCTCCATCAGAAGCACAGAGCTGCACATGCACATGCACAAGGACCTCACCAGTGCTGTCTCCTGAAGCTGCTGGTGCCTGCCGTTTGTAGTGTTCCTGAGAGCTACTCTGACATCTGTAACTTTGCTGTTTTGCCATGTTCCATGCTCTTCTTTGGGCTTAAGGGAGTGACTCCAAATAGGCTCCTTACACCCCAGTGGATAAATTTGCACTGAGGGATCCCTAGACCACTTGACTCAATAGGCCTTAACATAAAAAAAACAAACAAAACAGAAGTAATGAAATCCACTTGGGGAGCTATGGGAGGGTACCAGTGACTACAGGGGCACAAAGATGATTAAGATGCTATACATGAAATACACAAAACGTCAATAAAAACATACAAAAAAGAATCAAGCAACCACACACTTTTACCATCTCATCCAAAAGTATAAGAGTTCATCTTTTAAAGCATGGTTTTTAGATTAATGAATATTACTTATGTGCAGACATTCTTTGTATAACATGAACAGATACAAAACACATCCATAGCTGGGCTAAATAGTGCAAGCTGGTAGTTCCAGGGCTCTTATGGGGCAGGAGGATCACCCTCTGAAGCTGGCCTCGGCTACCTAGCTACTCTCCTATCTGAAAATACCAAAACTTGGTGCTCTATGAAAACTTGCTTATGTTACTTGCTTTTTAATGTGAAATAAAAACACCACCCAAAATGGCATTTCCATTTTTTTTGAGGTACCTGGTGCAGTTTGGCTAATGTGATTAACCAAATTTGGCTCCAGAGTTGAGTCTTTGAATTTTCATTTTAGCTTGTGGGTAATACAGTAATAGCAAAATTTGAAGTCTGAGCCTCAGTGACTTTACTATTTAAGTTCATCCATCCTTCAGTTCCTTTTCCAAATGTATTTGTGCCTATTTCTCCCCTCTATTACTTAGAAAAACCATTGTATAGTAAGAAAAAGTTTACTTAAATATATCCATAATCTTTCTGTTAAATTATGCTTTTCTCTGGTGGTATAAAAACAATGCCACCCAACATGGTGGTGCATGCCTTTAATCCCAGCGCTCTGGAAGCAGAGGCAGACGGATCTCTGTGAGTTCAAGGCCAGCCTGGTCTACAGAGCGAGTTCCAGGCCAGCTGGGGCTACAGGGAGACCTTGTCTCAAAAAGACAAAAAGAAAAAGAAATGATGCCCAATTCTGATCCATCTGTAGTAGGGAAAGTTGAAGCAGCAATGCCTTCAGTGATTTGATTATAACCCATAACCTTCCAAGGAGTTTAAATCCACCTTAGATGGTGTTGATTGTAGGATTAATTCAGAATCTTCCTAATTCTTTCGTCCATTCTTTCCTATTTTCTTTCTGACCTTGGGAAAAAACACAAGACTTCTTAAACAGCATGTAAGATTAAAATACAGAATTGTATTAGGTTATTATGACTTTTTAGTCTTTTTTCTTTTCTTAAGGAAATATTATATAAATGAGCATAAAATATTGGCTAAGCATTATTTTTCAAGATAATGATTACATTATTTAGCAATTCAAATGCCTTATTTTTGTTACCTTCTAGCCCAGCAGAAGAACTGTATTTTGGAAGTACGGAATGTGGAGACAAGAAAACTTTAATAGTGTTGACAAATGTCACTAAAAATATAGTGGCCTTTAAGGTAAAAATATCATCGTAAATGATATAATAAATTGTGATTTTGATATAGGAAATGATTTGAGACATATTTGAATTAAACAAGTAGTCAAAAAATGAACAGTCTTGTGTGGATACTGAAGCTGCACCATGTTTTTATGGTAATTTTAGTCATGTTGTACCACGCTGCAGTAACCAAGTGACATAGCTTATCTAAAGGTCTCCCTGGCATCCATACCCCACTCTTTAATGCATCCACATTACTGCACAAATCAGTCCTGAGGTTTAACACTAAGTGTAAATAAAAGACCAAGAAAAGGCATTCTTCATTATGTGAATCATTTGCCACAATTCTAAAAAAGTAGAACAATTAAAAAATCAAAAGTGCATTTTCCCTCATATGCAGTATAACCTTCTATTCTATAAGCGTCTACTGGATGCTGGTGTGCTATTGAATAGTAAGCGCACTAAAACTAAGTTAATTATCAGCACCACTGTAGACATTCCTTTCCTAAATGACCACTAGGGTGTTAAGGATGCGCCTTAATTATCCATTGTTCTTAATTTCTGAATACTATTGTGAAACATGATCTAATATATACTGTTTTATGAACTTACATAATTCAAGCTATAAGTGGGCAAGATAAAAAATATTTAATAGATGATTACTTAAGAGGAAGGCTAGGGGCTGGGAAGATAGTGCAGTCAATACAGGACCGGAGTTAAACCCCAGAACCCACATAAAAGTAGCCAGATGTGCTAACACGTGTTTGTAAGCCCGGCACTGAGAAGGAGAGATGAGTAGATCCCTGGGGTTTGCTGTCCAACTAACCTAGCCTACTTGGTGAATTCCGGGATGGTTGAGAAATCCTATCTCAAAAGGTGGATACTGCCTAAGGCACCTGAAGGTCATCTGCACACATACACTCACATACACATAAAAAGATACGTGATGATAAGACTTACCAGGAGCTCTAAAGGTCACCTTGATTTATCCTGTTAAGGACAAAGGAAAAACATACTCTGTGCAAAACAACAAAGGTTGTTTTGTAGATTTTATTCATTGATTGTTAACTGCTGTCTTTTTAAAAGTCATTCTTAAGCCATGCCCCCAGAGAAGCAGCACACAGGTTGTTACCACCCAGATTATGTAGTAACTGTGTTTCTAAACAGGTGAGAACAACCGCTCCAGAAAAATATAGAGTCAAGCCAAGCAACAGTAGCTGTGATCCTGGGGCATCAGTTGATATAGTTGTGTCTCCACATGGAGGTGAGTTATCATTTGGAGACCTCAGTGGGTGCGAAGGGAGGGGACCTGATTCTAGTCACTGATTCTGAGGAGCTTTTCAGCTGAAGTATAGAAATTAGCAGAAGATCAGCAAGCCACTTTGCCTCACTTTAAAAAGCGTCTGTTTTCTCATATGTGGAATGAGATGGCTCAAAGGGTCCAAAAATCCTTTCTCACAGTGAGATGTCATTATTTTTAAATGAGGGAAAAGAAAGTGATGGTAGTTGAAATGTAATTTAAACAGCAACAAATTTCTCATGCTTACAGATGCTTTCATTTTTTTCCTATTTTTCCTTAATGTATTCTAGAATAATGCCTTAAGTCATATATCCAGCCCCTTGTGAAAGTTCCTGATTATATGTTAAATTCCTCCTTTGGAATGCAGGCTTAACAGTGTCTCCCCAAGACCGGTTTCTGATCATGGCTGCTGAAATGGAACACTCATCTGGCACAGGCCCAGCAGAATTAACTCAGTTCTGGAAAGAAGTTCCAAAACACAAGGTCATGGAACATAGGTAAGCCCCTTGCTCTTAGCTATGGAATAATCAGAAGAAAAGCACAACTGATGGGTGAGAAAACTCTTCCTTACATCTTTGCATTCTACAGGCTCTAGGGATGCCAGGATCAGTGACCTAAATCTGCTTAAGGACTCACTAATATAGAAACTCAAAAGTAGGCCCACATAAGTCTTAATTTTGCAGATGACATGTGCACATCTATAACCTTCACAGGAATATATATATATATATATATATATTATTATATATATATTTTATATATATATATATATTATTAATAATATATAATATATTATATATTATATATATATATATATAATACGTGTGCACATATCTGTCAGTTGTAACAAATGTCTTGAAATACATATGGGAAAAGGAAAAGAAAAGAGATGCCCGCTTACCTAGTTTTGTTTTGTGTTGCTCCTTTTTTTGGTTGGAATTACAGTTTCTTGGTGTAATATTAGTTGTGCCTCTCAGAGGACATTCACCAATATCTAGAGACATCTGTGTTTTTCACAGCCCTGGTTGAGATCCATTGGGTACGTGGCAGGTGCTGTTAAACCTCCCACAGTCTAAATATGATGACCACTATTCTCTAAAAATCATGAGTTTCCCAAACAATTAATACTGTAGGAAAAAGCCTGCTTTATAGGGTAGTTGAAGATGATCACTGGTAAACTTTGAGAAATGAAGAAATGAATGAAGTCACAAGGTAACTGATTGTAACTGGACAAAGAGGTTTGTGGAGAAGGGAAGAGCAAATAAAAAGAAATGTGTTTGGTTTGTATAAGAAATAACAAGGGGGCTGTGCCCTCTTGACGGACTGGGGAGGCAAGGCCATGGCCAAGAGTCAGGGACAGCTAGCAGAGCACTAGATTTCTGCTAAGGAGGACCGAATTTGAGATGAAAAGTTAGACCCAGCCTTAAAGGGCACTTTCATTTCAGGGGTGCAGGAGCTGAACCAATAGATGGAGGCAGCTAAGCTAGGCTACAGGTATGGTGGGTCCGAAACAGACTGCCATGGTATTTGGAAGGAGGAATAAGAAGGTGGTGAAGAGGTTCTTCTTTGTGTTGGCTTTTTGTTGGTTGGGGTTTGGGTTTGGTGGGGGCTTGTTTTGTTTTGTTTTGTTTTGTTTTGTTTTGTTTTGTTTTTGAGACAGGGCCTCCCTATTTGGCCAAGGTTAGCCTTAAACTTGTGGCAATCTTCCAGGCTCCTCCTTCTAAATGCTCCCTACTGTGTCTGGCCTGCCTGGAGGTTTTTAATATGAGAAATTTGAGCATTGTTTAACAACAACAACAACAACAACAAAAATCATGCTGGAGGTACAACGCAGCTAGAGCAGTGCTTCCCTCAGCGGTGCATGGTCCTCAGTTCCATCCCCAGCATTGCCAAACAGACAAAGAACCAGGGGTATGCCTGTGCATACCTGGGATCCCAGCCAGCGCCACAGCAGGAAGATCACAAGCATGAACTACATAGGGAGACCTGTTTTGTTGCTGCTGTTGCCGTTTTGTTTGTTTTATTTTTTATTTTTATTTATTTTTTTAAATATATATTTTTTAATTTTTATTAATTTTATTTATTTCTGTATGTGTATGAATGTACTGTCTGCATGCAAGTCTGTGCACCCGTGTTGTGCAATGCCGCGGTGGTCAGAAGAGGGTGTTGGATTCCCCTGGAACTGGAGTTCTCCTGGAATTGGAGTTTCAGACGGTTCTCGGCCGCCATGTGGGTGCTGGGGATCGAACCCAGGTCCTCTGTAAGAGCGGTCGGCGCTCTTAACTCCTAGGCCATCTCTCCAGCCCCCTATTTTTATTTATTTTTTTATGTGTATGAATGTACTGTCTGCATGTAGGTTTGTGCACCCATGTCTTGCAGTGCCTAGGAGGTCAGAAGAGGGTGTCTGATTCCCCTGGAACTGGAGTTAAAGACGGTTCTTAGCTGCCATGTGGGTGCTGGGGATCAAACCTGGGTCTTCTGCAAGAGCAATTGGTGCTCTTAACCACTAGGCCTTCTCTCCAGCCCCTGTTTTGTTTGTTTAAAAAAAAAATGTTTCCAGTGATCATTGGAGGAGTTGATGCAATACAGCCATTCCTGAGAAGGCTTACACCCTGTGCCAGGACTGGGATTCTCCCACATGGCAGGGAAGATACAGGTGGACAGCAGACTTGAAGCAGACATTCTACATGGATTTTAAATGAAATAATTACATATCTAAGTATTTAAAGTGTATTACAAAACAAAAACTACATGTTGTTAGGTTTGGTTGGTTTGGGTTTTAGTTTGGTGTGTAAGACTGGGGTTTGCTGTGGACTCCAAGGCTGACCTGGGACTGAAGATCCTCTTAAAGTCTCCATCTGTATTAGGTTTCTTTGGAGTTGTTTCTAGTTAAATTCCTGGGAAATAATTTAAATGTTGAGAAAGATTGATATGAAAAAAAAAAGTATTAATGATTAATTCCAAGTTCTTTTGAAATAGTCTCAAAACAAGAGAGGTCTTGTTTGGTTAATTGTTACTTTGCTCTAGGTTTTACCAATTCCTAATGGCTGAGTTCTCTGTCAAGAGGGAATCACTGTTTTCTCCTAGAAAGTGGGAAGGGTCCTGGTGGTTTCAGAGTAAAAGCTCAAGTAAAGCACCATCTTCTTTCCTCCAAATGGTGGCTGTCTTCAAATCAGAAGATGATTTGGATAAACTTTACTGAACACCACATAAAGAAAACATCCAGTTGAATGATCTGGGGGAGTGGGCAGTATCCAGTCTCCTATTCTCTGCATGTGCATTTGATTCATAGATAGGAGAGACCTGAGTGATAGCTCAGTGGTTGGTGAGCAGGGAAAATGTCTAGGTTTACATTTTCACTGGAGAAAAAAATAAAACCTGCTCTTCAGTTGAAACTAGAGGAATTAAACCTTTCATCTGTTACATAGCCTCTTGTGTTTAAGTTGCATTTTTACATTTTACTTTCACAAGATTTGCGAAAGCTCTTGAAAAGTTGTTTCTTTTGAATTTCATAGGTTAAGATGCCATACTATTGAGAGCAGCAAACCAAACACCCTTATGCTGAAAGATAATGCTTCTAACATGTCAGATAAAACCAGTGAAGATCTGTATCTGCAAGTAAGTATACTTTCTTCCTCACTAAAACAAGTCACCAATGCTAAGCAGCACTAGAAATCCTTCGTCTTCCAGTAATATAAAGAAAACCTTTTGACATAGACACACAAAAGTTTGTGCCTTTTTTTCTGTCTGTCCCCTCTTTCTCCCGTTCCTCCCTTTCTCTCCCTCTTTCTTTGTCCTCTTCCTCCCTGACCACTGTTTTTATTTATAGATTTTTTTTGTTATTGTCTTTTTTTTTTTTGAGACAGGGATTCACCCTGTAACCCAGGCTGGCCTAGAATACATTGTATTCCTCCTGCCTCAGCCTCCCAAGTGCTAGATTTTCAGGCATGAGGCACCAAACCTGACTAGCAGTGTTCTCTTCATTATGAAGAGAAGCCAAATCAGAAATCATCATAGATTGCTTTTATTAATCTTTTGAAAACTGGCCATTTTAATTTGAAATAGGGACCAAATAGGAAAGCATAAGGTGCTTCGGTAAGTACAAAAGAATTCCATCTTATATAAAGAGTACCAAGTAGTAGGTTTCAATTGGAAAGAAATCAAGGGCTGGGTGCCTATTAGCCCAGTAGCAGACTGATTACTTAGCATGGCAGTGCCCGGGACTTGATGCCCAGCACTACTAAAACAAAAGAGAAGCCAAAGGAAATAAATAGCTGAAGGGTTTCTGGACCTCCAAGAAGTGATTGTTCTGTTTTGTGTCAGCTACAAATTTGGACCTTTCAGAACACGACTAACAGGACCACATGTGTCTACCAAACCCATTGGAAGCCTCCTTGCATTTCTAGCTCCCAAACTTTCAGAGTAGATGGTCCCCATCCCTTCAGTGTTCAGAGTTCTGATATTCCAGGTTGTCATTCTCATCATTAAAGATCGTTTTATTGATGTGAATCTTTCATTCCTTTTTTTTTCCCCTTCAGCTCAATCGTTTACTAGAAAGCAATAGGAAACTCGAAGACCAGCTCCAGCGCTCTATCTGGTTCCAGCAGCTATTGCTTGCCTTAACAGTGGTCTTGCTTGCCTTTGTCGTCTCTTTCTTTTATTCACTATACAGTTAAAGAAGCGGTGCCTGCTCAAGGACATAGATCCTTCATAAACTACGTGGAGAAAATAACATCCAAAATTTCTCAGCCCAGCTACTAATAATATTGCACATCCACGTTTCTTAAAGAAGTACAACACACATGGAAGGGTGCCTGTCTTAAAAATAAATTGTTGAAAAAGAAATGCCTGAGACATTAATTATTAGAGACTATAGCTAGTTAGGAAAGTAAGTAAAAGCATATGCATTGTGTAAATTAATATTTTAAATATAATTTATTCTTTTTAATTTGAATACTTTTTAAAATAGTTTTACCATGTAAATACACTAGCTGAACTAAAAAGTATATAAGTAACATGGTTTGTTGCAGCCAAAAACTGTAATCTGCTTTTTCTTAAAGACAGAATTACTAGCTGAGCTGACTTGCTAGCATTTCTATACTGTGTATATATTTAAAAATGTATATTGAAAAAAACATACTTAAACAATAATTTATGTAATCATGATTTTGTAACTTTTAAGAACTACTTCCAGATGATAGTCAATATTCTTTTGGAATGTAAACCTATTTAAATGCCAAACCACCCTGGCCTTTGTTTCTCAGTGTTCCTGAAGAGCCTGCTTTTTATTAATCCTGGGCTGTTTTTTTCATCAATAACTTTCTTTTTTAGAATGTGTGACAATAATGAACTTTTACCAGCATTTTTGTCACGATTTTAGATCCATGGAATAAATTCCTTCTAATTCTAATGTCCAAGTAAATAGTAAACAGAAATCAAATTAGGCTATGATACTGTTGTCAAGGTACACACATGAGGAAAATCATTCTGAACAGGGATCTTGGAGTGCCAGAAAATTGAGAGGCAAAGATTTTGGTGAATCCTTTGACCCAGGGTCCTGTAAATTCCGTTCTCCACACTGAGGTGTGTTCTGTGTCCATTTAGAATGGACCCCAGTCACCTCAGGAGACTACAGCATCTCACTCACAAGCTGCTGCTGTATAAACTTCTCTTTAAAAGGTTTTCTTTCCAAGTTTTAACCTCCTTAGAAAGATGATGTTTGTCACTTACTTCATTGTTTGGCTTTATTGAGTCTTCAGTTTGTTGCTTTAACTTGGAAATTTCCTCTTTCAGCCTTATATATTGACTTTTCAAAGTAAGAAAGAGCTCTTGTGTTTTGAATAATACCACTGCCCCCTCCACAGATTAAGGCTTTATTAAGGCTGAAAATCATGGGATATCATTGAGGTATCCTGGGCCTGTCGATATCTTCTAAGATTTTCTTAATAGCCTTATCACTTTTTGATGATCAATAGTTGTTTTTGTAGAGAGAATTTCCTTTTCAAATTTCTTGGCATTTTGCTACATTTCCAGGTCTGTTTGTACTGGCTTCACTTTGAGATCCTCAATCTCTTCTTTATTAGGGCATAGCTGCTAAAGCAACTGGACTGTTTNTTTTTTTGAGACAGGGTGTCCCTATAGCCCCAGCTGACCTGGAACTCACACTGTAGACCAGGCTGCCCTTGAACTCACAGAGATCCGCCTGCCTCTGCCTCCTGAGTGCTAGGACTAAAGGTGTGTGCCACCACGCCCAGGTTAAAGACAGTTCTTAGCCACCATGTGCATGCTGGGAATCGAACCTGGGTCCTCTGCAACAGCAGTTGGCGCTCTTAACCACTGAGCCATCTTCAGCCCCATGACTATTTCTTTTTTAAGGCACTTACTTGATTCATTAATTTTGCTCTGAGGTCTTGCTGTTATGTCCCTAGCCAATTCATTTCTAGTTCTTTCTGCATCTTTCCGATTTTGCCTTCCTTGTGTGTAGTACTTTTCTGTAGCTTCTCATAGGAAGGTTTGTACCTCTTGAACTTGCTGTGCTTAGTTGCACATCCCCTGATGCCACATGAGGATTCTTACTGTCCTGTTATTCTCTGGATGGTACCTCAAAATCTTGTTGAAGGCACTGTGTTTTAATTTGTGATTCATTTTGCTTTTCCGCTTAAGTTTCTTCATGGCTCTGGAATTCCATGGAACATCTCTAGTTTGCAGTAAGAAGTTTCAAATATGTTTGGTTTGTGGGTATGGAAATGTGAAGTTTGCTTTTACTGTACCTGAAAGCTAGTGTAAGTTCAGCAGAAGCAAGCACCCATCCTGGGCTATTTAATGGATGCTCTTGTTTCAGTAGAATAGGGAAAGCTAAGCATGGTTGGATTTTCTTTGAATTCTGTTTGCAGTCCCCAGAAGGAGTCTCCAGAATGGTCCGTCCTTTCTAGTCAGTTCTGTGCAGCTTCGTCTTGTCCGTTGTCTGGGCACTAAACCTTTTGCCTGGTTTATTATAAAGACTTCCTCTGTTGTTCCACCTTCACCTTCACTCCAGAGGGAAGAAGCCTCTCTTTGGACCAGAAATTGTGCCACTGTCTGTCACCCTCATTTTTAAATGAAAGACATTAGGCAACTTTAAAAAAAAAATCTAGTTGTTTTAGATAACCATTAATATAACTAAGCTTCAAAAATGTTCTTTGTTAGAATCATCTGCAAGAAGGAAACTTAGAAATTACTGGATGGAAATATAAAAACAAAACATAGCTCAGGTATCAGTTATGTGCTTAGAGAATGGAAACATCTCACTCCCATGGACTGTAACCCTTCTTCACACCAGGGCTCTTTGTTCTACTTGATATTCTGCCTTTGTACACTAATAACCTCTCTGTGTGGTTCCTAAATCCCTACAAAGATACATCTTGCAGAATCAGAGGCTAATGAAATTACTTTGTGTTACCATTAAGCTGATCACTTTTTGGTCCCTTTTGGTTCATGTATATATCTACTTTATATGAAAGAAAAATCTGCCTGGGCCAGGCATGGTGACTTGAGCCTATAATCCTAGCATTTGAGCCTATAACCCTAGCAAAGACAACTGGATCTCTGAGAGTTCTAGGCCAGCCAGGGCTACATGCAGAGATCCTGTCTCAAAAGTAAAAAATAAAATAAATAAATAAATAAATAAATAAATAAATAAATAAATAAATAAATAAATAAATAAATAAATAAATGCATCTGCCTGTAAATTGAATTTCAGTTGAGCCGGGTTAGGGCATTTACTTTCAGGAGGAATATTGTAGGCTCTCATCTTGAAGAAGCTGATTCCAAAACTGAGTTATGAAGAGTGATAGAGTCACTCCCTTTAACAACTGGCTTAGGAAAAGAAAAGAAAAGAAAAAACCTTAAAAGGACACTAGTGGGGCTGGAGAGATGGCCTAGCGGTTAAGAGCGCCGACCGCTCTTGCAGAGGACCCGGGTTCAATCCCCAGCACCCACATGGCGGCCAAGAACCATCTGAAACTCCAATTCCACAACTTCAGTTCCAGGGGAATCTGAGACCCTCTTCTGACCTCCATGGCATTGCACGACACGGGTGCACAAACCTACATGCAGACAGTACATTCATACACATACAGAAATAAATAAAAAATTTTTAAAAATTGATTTAAAAAAAGACACTAGTGTGATACGTTGTCTTAATTTGGGTTTTTCTATTTCAGTTTGCAACCTCCAGATGTGAGACAGACTGCAGTGCACACTAAGTACTATGCACAGTATCTCCCTGTGTGTTCACAGTGATTTCCCAAATGGTAGATTTGGGGCCTTAATATATTATCATCCCAAAATAATTGTCTGTTTTTCATTCCTCAGCAGATAAATGATGAATTAATTATCCAAGATAAGGAATGTATTGTCCTAACAGTGTCCCTTTAATGTTTCATAAGAAAATTATGTTGACTCACTAAAATACCCTTGCTTAATTGTCAGGTCAGTTGAATTTAATAACACATCTTGTTAACATTTGTGTTTGGTAAATGTGACTAAACAGAACTGCTGAAATTAACCGTAATATCAAATGCAGATAATCTTTCTACTTGTCTTGATAAATCATACATATTTACATTTGATTTTTGTTCTGTCCTCATTTGGTTTTCTTTAATCACATTTGCATGATGATTATTGGTATTCTGATAAGTCATTTTATTTTTAATCATGTTGTTGCCTGTTCATGGTAAAATTATCAAGGATTTTCATTTAGGTTTTTGTTTTCACTTGGGAATAGAAATTAATACATTTTCCATGAAAGCATTAATAAAAGATCATTAGCTTGATCTGCAAGTAGCCTAAAATGCAATTCCTGGAAAACGTAGTCTCAAATTTCATAATACCATAACTGTTTTTATATCTTGCCACTAATTTCGACTGGATTTAATAGCACTTTATTGTATAATTATAAAAAATATATTCCTAGAATTGTTGCCAGTGTAATTTCTCTAATGTTCTGGTGCTTTTCATATATTTTAAGTATTTTTATTACTATATTGGTATTTTATTTGTATAAATTGATCAAAAGAACATGTTTTCTATTTTAATATGTTTTAGAAAATAATTACATTTATGAAATAAATAACATCAGGAAAACCTTGTCTCTAATTGATAAAGCATGCTTGAAAAGTCAATATTCAGACCAACTCTGCCCTTTTAAAGATCACAGTAATTCCATTTAGATCTGCTTTGCATTTTTATAAGGACAGCACTGGAGACTTCCAACAATAGGTGCGTGTCAGATGAGCTTCTTATTCAGTGTGTCCTATTTCTCCTCCTCCCTCTGTCCAGTTGGACTGCTCTTCAGTGCAGGTCTTAGCATTCAACCTACTGTCTTGGCTTGGACCTTGTTAATCAACCCTTCCCTGGAGCCACATGAGTCTGAATTGCCCGGTGTACCACCTCCTCCAGTCATTGTAGCCATACACCTTTGTACCCAATGGGAACATGCATCCTGGACATCCAGGCACTTGGACGATGCCAGATCAGCACTGATTGTTTCCTAAACATACAGGAGCAGATTGGACTGCTCCTATATGTTTCTGCCACCAGTCTGGTAACAGAAGAAGTCCTGGAAGTTGTTAACATTGTTCCCCTCACTATTAGAAGACACATTTGTCCTAAAAGCAGCTACCTCTCCATAAATGTCAAGTGAATACAGGTCCACCTACACTGAAAGAGATACAAAATCAGGAAGAATCCAATGCATGTGAGAAAAGAAAACTCATCCTGTATAAACAGAATATTAACCTGCAGAAAAGAAATAGATCATGCCAACCTGAAACGGACTATAATCTTTCCTAAAGGGAAGTATTCTAGGAAATGAGCTTCTCTGGTAGAAATCTCCAGGTAGGAAAGGATTGATGTCAGAAATCTGCTCTGTCTCTCTTGAAGTTTGCCATCCACTAAATTTTCCAGACATCATAGATACCATAGGTCATTTCTCCCACAGACTAACAGGACCTTTGTTCCCTTCCTGGACCAAAGGGACTGGCTGGAATTCTTCCCACTTATTCCAGACAAGACAGTGGTTAGACTGCTCGTGTCCTAATCACCTCCCTACCACTAAGTGCCTGGTGAAAGGGCCTGTGTATGCTTTTCACTGTTTGATAGTAGGTACTACATATGATGGGTGGAGAGTGAGAAGAAATAATTCATCTAACCCATCCACTGAGGCTAGCCACCCTCTAACTTTCATCCTAGCTACCTAACCTTTCTGAACATTGCACCTCATTGAACTAAATGTCAGCGTTCCAAACTTCTTCCTTGGGATTCCTATGCCTGCCTGGCACCTCAACAAAATCACATCAGATCTTTACATCTGCATATTGATGGTTTCCTTATGTTAGATAAACAGTATTGAGTTTGATATCTAGCACCTCCTATCTTCCCTGCTCCACTCCTGTATCCTGTTTTGCAGGTGTTCAAATATTTAAAGATTGCCAGGTGTGGTGGTGCACGCCTTTAATCCTAGCACTTGGGAGGCAGAGGCAGGCAGATATTTGTGAGTTCAAGGCTAACTTTGTCTACAGAGTGAGTTCCAGGACAGCAAGAGCTACGGGGAGACCCTGTCTCAAAAAGACAAAAAAAAAAAATTAAGATAACTGGGAACTTGAAAGTCAGCTGAGTCAGTAAAAAAATGCTTGCCTTTTAGGGGCTGGAGAGATAGCCTAGCAGTTAAGAGCACCAAACTGCTCTTGCAGAGGACCCGGGTTCAATCCCCAGCACCCACATGGTGGCTAAGAACCGTCTGTAACTCCAATTCCAGGAGAACTCCAGTTCCAGGGGAATCCAAGACCCTCTTCTGACCTCCTCGGCATTGTATGACATGGGTGCACAAACCTACATGCAGACAGTACATTCATACACATAAAAAATAAATAAAAATTAAAAAAAAATCAGGCATACTAGTGCACGCCTGTAATTATAAGACTTGCTGGGTATGGTGGCGCACGCCTTTAATCCTAGCACTTGGGAGGCAGAGGCAGGCAGATCTCTGTGAGTTCAAGGCCAGCCTGATCTACAGTGTGAGCTCCAGGACAGCTAGGACTAAAGGGAGACACTGTCTCAAAAAAAAAAAAAATTCTTGCCTTTTAAACAGGAGGACCGGAGTTTGATCCTCAGAACTTGCAATTAAAAAACAAACAAAAAACCAGGCATAGTGGCATGCACTTGTAATTCCAACACTAGGGAGGCTGAGACAGAATCTCAGGGCTCCATGGACAGCCCATGTAGCCTACTCCGTGAGCTCCAGGTTTAGTAAGAGATCCTGTCTCCAGAAGGTGAATGCTGCCCCAGGAATGACAGATTGTCCACTGGCCTCCACACACATGTTCACATGGGGACATACACACCCAAGTTTGAAGGTAATTGGCTAAACTGCCCAGAATATAGCAGAATGTCTCCATTTTCTGTACAAAGTATATACACATTCTTGAGGGAGAATTTGGTCTTTGAAACAGTTTTTGTCTTTTCATGATCTCTTGCCCTCAAGAGCCTCAATATTTCATACAATCTTTTTGTGTACAGGTAAGGAAAATAAGGATCCTAGAAGTAATTCTTTTTTTTCCTGGAGATTGTATGACTCTTCACTTTCAGAGCCAGGAGTTGAGCTAGCTTCCCACTTGTTCTACTTGTCTGTTGCAACCATCCAGAGCTCTCACATCTGATAAACTAATTAAAATATGGAATGGATAAGTCCAACAGAGCTTTAGCTTCACTAAACAGCATCAGAAGGGAAGAGAATAAAGATAAAAGGCTCAGAAACTAGGTGACCGAATAACCTTTTGAGACCTTTGGCTGGAAAAGAAGTTCCTTGAGGCTGGAGAGCTATCCCAGTGGGTAAGAGAGCTTGCTGAGCCTAGTATGAGGACCCATTGGATCCTAGATAGGAAGCCAGGATACATGGTGCCCAAGCCCCCACAACTGTGGGGTCACGTGAAGACAGGAGCATTGCTAGATGGCTGGCAGCCAGCCTAGCTGCATGTTCAGTAAGATACCGTGTTTCAGAGGAGCAAGGCAGAGAATAATAGAGCAGGATACCCCATATTCTCTGACCCCCATGCTCACACACCCATACCTGTACATATATACCACACACATATACACCACACTAGCATGAATGTATGTGCACACACAAAAAACTTGTAAGTTTTTCTAAGCTACAGTCTGTTACAGTAGTCTCAGTTGGTTCTAATCTTCTTGTAGAAACCAACTTAGTCAAGAGACAGACAGTCGAAGCAAAAACTTAGCAAAGCTAAGAAAAGACATTGAACTGGGCTTCCCCAAGGCAGGAAACAGCTCTGTGGGGGTTCTGCGTTGTGGGTTTTCAAGTTTATATGGGTGGGTGTCATACCGTGTAAGGGGACACTTTTTCCTTCCCATGTCATACTAAACCAAATCCCCCATTTAGGATATTCCCATGATATTCTAGAAAGGCCACTGGGAGGGGGGCGGGGGGTGCAAGTGATACTTTAATAATGACAGAGCCTTTGAATATGTAGTCCCTTTGTTGATGGACACATATGGGGAAACACCCTGGTCCCTTAGTTTCTGATAGAGCAGGAAAGATTTCACTGCAGCTTCGAAGATGTTTAACCACAAGGAACATTCTGACCTTCCAGAGATAGCGACTAAGATGCAGCTGCAATATTCTCGGTTACCTTATAGCCAAATTCTTTTTTATCTGTAACAAGAAAACGGTTTTGAACATACATGTTGATGTGTTATTTACTTTGATGGAGTAGTGCTAGAATCAATCTTCAAAGAGGGTTGGTTATTCATGAACTCACTAATTGTCTCCGAAATTGTCATCTAGTGGCCTAAATAAGTCACTTACTTAATAAAATCAGGGCATATGTTATTTTCTATTCATGTATAAGTTTCCATAAGTAAATTTCCAACAATGTAAACTTACTGGCCCCAGTTTCTGTGGGTTTAGTCCAACAAAGCATAACTGGGTGTTTTGGTCAGGAACCCACAATTCTGAAATCAAGGCATCCACTAAGTAGATTCTCCCTGGAGGCACAAATGGATAAATATCCATTTTTCAGTGCCTTCAGCTTGTTGTTAGAGGGATATGGAGATGGCCCAGTGGGTACAGTGCTTGCAGCTTAAGCATAAAGACCTGAGTTTGGATCCCCAGTGCTCCTGTAAAAAAACTAGGCATGGTAGCCTACGATCCCAAACTTGGAGGTAAGGCTAAATAGGCAGATCATTAGTGCTCACTGGCCAACCAGCCTAGGCAAATCAGGTCCAGTGAGAGACCCTGTTTCAAAAAAATAAGGTGGACAAATGTTGAGGAAGACATCAAATGACAACTTACGGCTTTCACATACACAATCCCCATACACCTATGCACATGTACATACAACACACACACACACACACACACACACACACACACACACATTAAAAATGAAGGGATTTCTTTTTTTCTTTTTAAACTTTTTCCATACATCATACATCATTTCTCAATCCAATTTAGAGTCATTTCCCTTTCCATGCCCCCCCACCCCACCTGAGTTCATGCACTCTGCCAAACATGTCTTATATCTTTTTCTGAGTCTTTCCAGAGGTGTTTTTTTTTTTCTTTTTTGTTTTTCAAAGCAGAGGCTTATTGTTTTGGGGAGAACTTCACTGTTTCAGTCTTTTTTTTCCCCCATTCTTTTCTTGTTGTTCTCTCCAAAACAATAAGCCTCTGCTTTGAAAAAAAAAACAACAACTCTGGAAAGACTCAGAAAAAGATGCAAGACATGTATGGCAGAGTGCAGGAACTCACTCTGGGGTGGGGGGCATGGAAAGGGAAGTGACTCTAAATTGGATTGAGAAATGATGTATGATGTATGGAAATAGTTTAATTAAAAAAAAAGAAAAAGGTGCTATAATAATTCTGTCCACGAGGTGGTGGCACAGACTGGCTAAATCCTCTAGCAGATGTGAGACATGGCCTGAATTATATTCTCTGGTAACTGGATAAATTAGCTTGGCTACCACCAACTTTTAGAAACATGCCTGAGTATATGCTGCAGCATCAAGGTCCGTAGTGTGAGCATATCTTTTCCTAAAGCCCTGGCCAGAATCCTTGATCTGCCTTGAGTTTCTCAAGGTATTTTTTACCTCTGCATGACCAGGCCTCCCTCCCAGAACCCAGAAGCTTTGTCTTTTAGCATGGCACAGACTGGTTCTTGATCTTTATTCTCTCTCACTAGTGTTTTAAAGCTCCAGAAAATCAAGAATTTTTTTTTAAAAAGAAACAGTTTAGAGGTCTTGCCTTATACCGTAGTAATTTGTGAGTTTTAATAGTCTATCATGTTAAGGAGTTAATTCTTGAAAAAGTGTATACAGAGCTACAGGTATGTATCAGGACTACACAAATCCTAGAGCAAGATCTAGAGGTAGAGAGATGGCTTGGTGATTTTAAGAGTGCTTGCTGCTCCATCATCACAACTGGTATTCAGATCCCAGTATCTACATAACAAACAAGGTGTCCTTGGTACACCTGAAACTCTAGCAGTAGAAATGGGTTTAAGGAGCTCCGGGTTCAGGGAGAAATCCTGCTTCAAAGGAACAGAGAAGGTTAGAAAAGAACATGCAATCCNCGACTGCTCTTGCAGAGGACCCAGGTTCGATCCCCAGCACCCACATGGCGGCTGAGAACCGTCTGTAACTCCAATTCCAGGAGAACTCCAGTTCCAGGGGAATCTGACACCCTCTTCTGACCTCCGCGGCATTGCACGACACGGGTGCACAAGCCTACATGCAGACAGTACATTCATACACATAAAAATAAATAAATAAAAATTAAAAAAAATAATAATAAAAAAAATAAAAACCAAACCAAACCAAAAAAATTACTTTCACTTTCCTTTTAGAAGAATCCATTCACTTCAATGCTTCAAAGAGTTTATTTATGTTCATTTTCTTAGATATAAGATTCTCTGTGAAAATAACCAAATGGAAATGTTACAACTGCAAAAGAAAAGGAAGAAAGGAAAGGTCATATGTCTTTATCTCGACTTGCATCCAATTTCTAACATTTATGCTGTCCAATTTATTACTGTCCAAATTCCAGTGCCTTAAAAACTCTGCACATTCTCTATGCATGTGTGACAAAAAATCTCAATGATTTCCTAATTCATTTTTGGGAGTTGTGCAGGCATTTATTTATGTGTTCTTAATAAATTTCTGACTGTGAGCAACTTCCAAAACTCCTGATATTGTACCTGTTCCCTTTTCTTACTGCCTCTGGGTCTATAACAAACTAAGCACTAGATCATTTGCCTTTCTTAATGAAACATCATTTGTCACTTTTCTTCACCAAGCTCTCTAATACTACTACACAGATTCGTAGAATAAACTTGCTGTTTGCAGTTAACTTTGCACTAAACTGCTCTAGTCCATGAGCATGGGAATGTGATTGAGCAACTTAAGTCAGATACCAAAGATCTATTGTTCACTGTAAATTAGATGTCAAAACAAAAGTGGTTTGGATACTTCAACATTCTAACCTTGTGTGACTCTATTTCCTTTAACTGATGGTAGAAAATATGAGATTATTATTAGGAGACAATAAAATACAATGATACAGTCTAGAAAATTTAACTGAACTGATAGTTAATGTTAGAAGGAAAGTGACATAAAAGGTGAAGTTTCCGTGCAAATCCAGTACTTACTGCTCTGAGGTTTCTGAAAAAAATGTTTATGATCTTACAGTTAGAGATAAAATCCAAGGTCCATGGATCCCATCAGAACTGCACAAAGAACACATGAACAAAGTGAAAGTAATTCGGCAAGGCAGATTTTACTTTTGTGAAAGGGCGCCTTGGGTGGTCAGGCAGATCCAGCAAGTATACAAAGGACTAGGACTCGGGACTCGCAAGCTTGGTGGGCTTTCATCCTTAATGCAAGAGAACTGTGTCTTTTTCCCCCACTGGCTGGGGTCCCACCTCACAGTCTTTCCCAGTTGGCTAGTTTAAAAGAATAGACTCGAAGAGTTCCTCTACCCCAGGCTGCCAGGCTCAGGAAAGCATCAGGGAATTCCTTAACACAAAAATTTTACAGGATGTGGTGAGATTAAAAGATTAGAATTCCTTGTCATGACTGAAGTTCCAAGTTTTACAGGGTTTGAAAGTAAACAATATGTTTTTTACATTACTCTTTAAAGGCAGGGGTACCTCTTACAGACAAGCTATAAAGTTGATCCTTATGACAGAATTTATTGTAATCTGAGTTTTCCTAGAAAAATTATAAGGAAGTTGTCTTAACAGAGGTTGGCATAGAAATTCCTAACTTGGTGAATGCAAGCTTCATTGTATTACCAATGAGGTATTTGTTTTATTATTTTAGTGGGAACAGTGGGTCAATGTAGCACAATAAATATACATAGTATCTCTTATTATATGTTTACTTGTTTATTTGGTGCTAGGAATCAAGCCCAGGGTCTCATGCATGTTACACATATACTCTACCATTGAACCACACGTACAGCCTAGTAGTGTATCTTTAAAACTAATATTATCAAGAATCTCCAGCATTGGGGCTGTAGAGGTGGCTCAGAGGTTAAGAGCACTGGCTATTCTTGCAAAACACCCTGGTTTGATTCCCAGCACCCACCTAGTGGCTAACTGTCTATAACTGCAGTTCCAGGGAAATTCAACACTCTCTTTTGACCTCTTCAGGCATTGCATGACGGAGATGGACTTACATACATGTAGGCAATATACTCATACACATAAAAATAATAAATAAATAAATAAATAAATTTTAGAAAGAGTCTCCTGCTTAAAGAGGCAAAGAGATTTGAGAATAAATGAAAACTTACATATTTGTCATCCTGCTCATAAAATGGAATAGACATTTGTCTTAGCTTCATTTCTGACTGCTGTGATAAAAACAGCTTAAGGGAGAAGGAGCTTATCTTAGCACACGGTTTTAGGTTCCTGTCCATCACAGCAGGGAAGTCACAGCACCAGGTGCTCAAGAGAACTGGTTAAAAGAAGAGAGAAATATATACATGTATGTTACTGCTCAGCATTTTCCCCATCAGTCCAGGGTCCAGCCTATGAATGGTGCCACCTCCATTCAAGGTGAGGCCTCCCAGCCCAATTAACACAACTAAGAAAATCCCTCACAGGCTCCCCTCACTCCCCCAGACCAACCTATTCTAGACAATTCCTCTCATTGAGACTCTTTCCCATGTGGCTCTAGATTGTACCAAGTTGATGATTAAAACCCCACCATCACAACTTTCTTCATTCTATGTGTTAAAAGCCAAATGTAAGTCAGGTGACTTACATACTTAGAGTCAAAGTTAGACTGACAATTGATCTTCCTTTAGGCCTCTAAAAAGGATCATCAGAACATCCCAGCTTGCACCCCTGTCCTTGTCTCACTCCATTCTACAGTCTAGTCCGGTCATTCCAGCCAAGCAAAGAATGACTGCCTTGTTGCTTCATCAAATGAACCTGCTTTAACCCACTTGAGGTGAGTTCTTGTCACAATACTTGGCTATAAAATACCATTACATTTATGACACAACACACACCTCCTTTCCTTTTTGGCCACTGACACCCTTTAATTTCCTTTACTGGTTCATCTTTCTCCTTGAACTTTTTTTTTCAATCAAATTTAGAGTCTCTTCCCTTTCCATGCCCCCCACCCCACCTGAGTCCCTGCACTCTACCCTCAAAGGTACTTCCTTAAGGAAAACATGACATCTTTTAGCCAAAAAAAAAAAAAATCCTCCAATTCAGGTGATATGGGGTATGGGGTACTTATATATAATATATATTATATTATATATATATATATATATTGAAGCAGTACGAGTTATAGAGAACAACAATAACAAAAGAACTGGGAAAAAAACTCTGGAATTTTTTTGTTTTTTTGGTCTTTTTGAGACAGGATCTCCCTGTAGTTCCAGCTGTCCTGGAACTCAGTCTGTAGACCAGGCTGGCCTTGAACTCACATGATCCACCTGCCTGTGTCTCCCGAGTGCTGGGATTAAAAGCATGCACCACCATGCCTGGCATCTCCGTGAACTTTTTAAGATGCTAAGGTTTAGAACCAGATGCTCCTCTCTCTCCTTAGGTGAACTTCTCCATAGCTATGGCAGTGAATACCACTGATAAGCTCTTACTCCTTGTTTATTTCTAGCCCAGACCCAGTTTTGGAAGTCTACACACACTTACCTACTATCATCTTAGCAATCTTAGGACTCCCTCACAAAATGAGGAAACCAATTTATGGTCATGCCACCTAAGCTTGCCTTTCAGTCTCCTTGGCAATGGATGGTGGCCATCCTTCATCCATTTATACCTCTTTGTCTCTCTAGCTCTCTCTCTCTCTCTCTCTCTCTCTCTCTCTCTCTCTCTCTCACCACTCTTACATATCTCACAGCTTCTCTCACCTCTCAACTGGACACCTGCAGTAGTCTCAAGGGATCTCTCCATCTTCTGCATATTTATTCAGGAATACTCAGGATACAAAGAAACTGTACCTCTGATAAGATTTGATTCCAACCCTCAAGTGGAGTGTGAACGTGCATACCTACACACACAAAATTGTACCAAATAGCTCTCCTGGCCTTTACTCCATGATTAATTTCCTAATGTTCCCTCTGTGTACCTGAATAATCAAGCTCCAGCTTCCCTTTTCAGCCCTTTACCCCAATTCCCAAGTCTCCTTCTTTATGGCTTAGGCCCATTTCTCTACACGAAAATTCCTCCATTCCAACAATGGCCCTTCCTTACCCCTCTGCTTGACTGTTAACTCATCATTGGCTCAGAGGAGGCAACCTTCATCCCAAGGAGGTATGGGCTTATATGTTTCCATGACTATCACCTCCAGGTTTTCTTCATGGTACATTATATTTAAATATTTATACAATTTAATAGCATTTCTCTCTCTATTAGATTCCAACGAAGGGAAAAATTGGCTGAAGTTTTAAAACTAGAAAATTCTTAAGTTCTAGGCTTACAGTATCATTCCTCATTCCTGGATTTCCCCCCTCATGTACATGAATCCACATCTGTAAGCAAAGCTTTTGGCAAAGCCTATAACAGTACTATAGGGGGAAAAAAGTATAAAAGATAGTCTTTGTACTCTCTACTCAAAGGACCTAGATTAGGTGGTCTAGAGACTTACTGGTAATTATGGAGAGTAGGGTTATTATCTCTCTTGAACATGCACAAATGTTTCTTCTGTCTTGGATTCCTTAGAGTGAGAATGTTAAGAGTTTAAGGGTTTGATGAGCAGAGAGCATTCCCCAGCTTTCGGACCTTGCTCACATCCCAGCAGAGACCATGCTGGTCCACGTAATACTACCTTAGAAAAGTTCCCCAGGTACTTTTTCTCTCTCCAGCTCTTCATTTTTTCAAGTAGATTCTTTTCTCATACTTCTTTCATAACTCACAGTGGTACTGTTAGGGTCCAAGAATCCACACCAGACACACTGAAGGATGGAAAACCAAGACTTTATTTTGTGTGTGGGGGGGAGTAAACCAGCATGCTGGGGTGGGAGGGAAAAGGCTCCAACCCTGATAACTTGGCTTGCAGGCCTTTTATACAGGGTCTGGGGGAATTTTAGTGGGGTTTGGGTAACTTCTAGCCTTATTGGATAATAGCAGAGCTATAGCTCATGGTTAGGTCATTAGGTCAGCCCACCTGCCCCCACATACCAAAGGTTATTTTTAGACACAATCTTGGGACAGGATGGAGGAAATGTTAATTCAGTCCACCTGTCCTCACATATCAACAGTATCAACAGTTATCTTTAGACAAGTTTAAATTTTATTAGCTGTTCTTGAGGCCTCAAGCAACTGACCTTGAACAATTGACCTTTTCCTTGAATTGGGCAGGTTCCAATAATTGCTTAAAATGGTGGCTATACTCAAAATGGAATCAGTGCGGGCCTCTCTTACAGTACAAAAAGTTGCCATTTCAGAAAATGTTAAGAAACATGGCATTGAGCCCAATTCTTTCTTCTTCACAGAATTTCTCAGAAACTATATTGTTGGGTCATGATGCTGAGGATTGAACCCAGGGCTTCATGCACGTTGGGTAACCACTTTACCACTTAAATGGCATCTTCAGCCCAAATATATCAGAATCTATATGTAGTAATGTGCTTAATAAATGTTTGAGAATAAAAGGTATTTCCTAAATTTGTAAATCATATATTGAATAAAAATTATAGGTAAACCATTCTTTTGGCCTAATCTCTTGTACAGACAAACAGACCCTAACAGACCAAGCTAAAAACCAAAAAAGAGTCATCCGTGCTAAAATTCCATTTTACCAAGCTGAAACTACATTTTTTTCTAAATTAAGGAATCAGGAAAAGAAAGATACCACCCAAATACCCCAGATAGACCAATTGGACTTGATATAATAACAAAATTCCCCCTGCTTGATTCTTTTTTTTTTTTCTTTTTGGTGTTTTTGAGACAAGGTCTCCCCATAGCCCCAGCTGTCCTGGAACTCACGCTGTAGACCAGGCTGGCCTTGAACTCACAAAGATCCACCTGCCTCTGCCTCTGCTTCCCAAGTGCTGGGATTAAAGGCATGCACCACCACCGAAGCAGCCCCGGCTTGAATCTTAACAGGAAGGAAGTAACCTGAAATAGCAAATGTTAACTAATCAGTGACGTCCTACTGGTCTGTCTCCCTGTCACCACCCTAGCAGGAAAGAGACTTTAAAATGACCATTCTAGTTGGGACTACTACACAAGCCTGTGCTACTCAAGACTATCTCAATGAAACCAAGCATATAGAATTTTCTGTTTTGTTTCTGTTTCCTTCAGATATTTCTCTACATAGTCAACTTCCTTTGTTCAGACTATTAAGATGCCTATTCTTTTTTTTTTAATGGAATGAAGTTTTCCCTAATTCCAGAATAAAAAAAAAAATAAACCCAAATAAGATAACTAATGAAATTGTTGTAATTTTGTTCCTTAACACACAAAATCTTCTTTTCAAATAGTAGATGTCAGAATTAAGTATCCTGAGAAAACATTTTGTAGAACATTGTTTTGGGAGCTTAGACATAAATGAAAAGGTCCCTATGTGGGAGATTTATAACAAATCCAGAGGATAGATCTTTCTTTTCTCATTTTCTGAATGCCATTTGTAAAATTAATCATATGTACCAAAGTCTACATATTAACAAAATACAAACATAAGCAAACAGAACCTGCATGTATTTTCCAAACCTGCCTCTGCATTTGCCTTTCTGTGATTCTTCCCCACAACCCCCCCCCAGCAGTCTACAGCTTAGTTAGGACCATTGTGTCACTCCTCTTGCCTTTCTGGACCATTTTTTGTGTGTTATCGTCTTGGATTGTTTAAACAGGTGAAGGATATTTGAGACTCCCTAACATGCAAGGTCATCATGAAACCCAAATATTTTTGCTTTGTGCTCACTCTCCACTGCTCTTTGGTTAACTTGTACATAGCTTGCAGCCCAAGCTCCTGCCTCTTAGGTAGTTATTATTACAAAGTTATTGACTCAGTGAAAAGACACGTAGACTTCACAGGCATTATTAGAATCCTAAATTAAGAGACTTTATTATAAATACAAAATATAAGTATTCAAATATTGCTTGTTTAAAGTTAGTGACATTCTTTGAGCATTGGCAGACAGATTTAATTGCATATAATCATTGCACAATGGGCTGCCTCTGCGTGTGCTCAGGACATTTCTTTTTGAGTCTTCTTTCTACCTTTGTGTTTCTCTGAAGACAGGAATTCTGCTGAGTTCTTTGTCTTGTTCCACTAGTATTTTCTTCTTCACTTCCATTTTGAATTTCAATGATTCTGGCAGTGATGTTTGGCTAATTGTTCTTATTAACCCTTCTATTTTATGGCTTAAAATCAATATACATTCTTATTAAATACTCAAGAGGAAAGAGTGACTCTATGAGCTTCCTATGTATTAATGCATTTTTTTTTTACCCCAGGCACATCTTTCTGCTACTTATTGAATCTAATGTTCTTTAACTCGATTATAGGTGAAATTTCCACATCTTATTCATGCCTATGGGACTCATTATTCAATATTGTATTTTCCTGCCCTCCAGTAAACAGCATGCATAATATTATTAGACTGTTTGCTAGACAGTCCCTAAATAAACACAGCTTGAATCAAGTGGACTCAAAGTATAACATTTTGTAGTTTCAGAAAAAGTATGATGGACAGAAACCTGATTTGTCCTCCCTGAACTATTAAGCTTGAGAAAGCCAATCAATCACAATGGAGATATAGAGGCATCAAAGAAAATATCACTTCTTAAGCAGGGTCAGGTAACCTTGGATGCTGATCAATAAGGAATCTTTAGACATTTTTATAGAGTGTGTTAGAAGGACTCATTGAAAGAGGATCCAGGTTCTCAGAGGAAGTGCTGAGATTGGGCTGAAGATTCTGCCTTTGGAACATGCAAGTCATGCTGATGGCAGAGGATGTGGACTATGCTTCAAGGAGGAAGGCTTTTATAAATGTTAGAAAAGACTAATTGTAGGTTGGGCAGCTTGAGAAGTGGGTAGAACATTTGCTGTGCAAGTGTGACTAGTTGCCTTTGGTTTCCCAGAACCCACATAAGGCTGAACACGATAGTATACATCTATTATCCTAGTGGTCCTATGGTAAGATGAGAGATGCATATAGGAGAATCCCTGGTGTATGCAGCAGTGAACCACGAAACCCTGTCTCAAAGAAGATGGGAGGAAAAGACTGATGCCTGAGGTGTCATTTCGCTTCCAAAAGTGCACAGTGACATGCATGTGCCTGAACTCATGCACATGAACACACACAGATGAGAGAGGGAGAGAGGGAGAGAGGGAGAGAGAGAGAGAGAGAGAGAGAGAGAGAGAGAGAGAGAGAGAGAGAGTGTGTTACTGGGCTGCATGGTTAAGAGCACTAGTTGCTCTTGCAGAGGACCAAGGTTCGATTCCCAGCACCCACATTGCAGTTAACAACCATCGGTAAGTCCAGTTTCAGGGAATCTGATACCCTCTTCTGATCTCTGAGTGCAGTCAATGGCATGGATGCACTTATGCACATGCAGGCAATGCACTCATACACATAAAATAATAATAAATAACATTAAAAGAGAAAAGACAAATCTTGGGGCTCACTCCAAATATAAACTCAGAATTTGCATGATCACAACTTTCCTAAATCCCCATATGACCATATGTACTTTAAAGTTTGACAAACATTCAGAGAAAGGACCCCTTTCCTTAAAAATCATTTGTTTCTAAAAGCCTTATCATTTTACATAATCGTTTTAGTATTTCCTTGGCTGTGAGAGCTGTGGTTAGAAGCTGTTTTGTGTGATCTTCCATGGATCTCACTATCCATATATTTTATGGCCATTTATAAATAAGTTTTGTTATGTATGTAAACACTTTTAAATAAATGAAACATTTTTGAATGTTTTCTAGACGCCAAGTACTTTTCTTGGTACAGTGTTGTTGTGAAGAGAAACAAGATCTGATCTCTGTCCTCGGGGAATCACAGAACTAGTGTGAGGTGACTGATCTCAGTCAACATACTAAATATCTCACTGCTTCGCAGAGTAGAGAGGGGCATATCACAAAAAGTAAACTATTATTTATGACAAAATATTGTCCTTTTTGAGACAGTAGTCCCAGCTAGCCTGGAGGTCACTGTGTAGACCAGGCTAGCCTCAATCTTAATAGATGTCTGCCTGCCTCTGCCTGCCAAGTGCTGGGATTAAAAGGCACACACCACCATACCTGGCCCTAACATCTTCATTTTATAGTCTGATAATTAAAAGTATGGTATTTTCTAACTTGCCTGCCCCAGAAATCGACAGACTCCTGGTGGGGTTAACATAACTAATAAGAGATATGCTTGTTATAGCCTAACAAAAGCACTGCATATATAAGGACTTTCCATTAGCAAACACCATCGAGTAGTACAATTAGCAAATCTACAAGGAGAGTTGATCAAGTCATTTCTCCTTGTTTAACCATGGAGAGAAAGGCTAAAGTACAAACCAGAAACCAACCTTTTCCTTTCCATACGTGTAGATGTATCATGTTGGCAGCTAGGTAATGGTATACACAACTTCAAAGATGGGTGTTCCAAATGGTGGGGTGCCCAGGAAAAAGATGCTTGTATGGAAAATAGGTCATCCTAGTCTAATAAATGTATCCTGGAAATGAAGCGTCTGAAATAAGTAACTCGGTAAATGAGGAATGAATGATGTTACTCGTCTTGTTACTGGGACAAAATGCCCAATAAAACAACTAATGACAGGGTTTATTTTGGCTCATGGTTTCAGGGGATAATACAGACTTCTGGCATGGAAGTCATGGCGGCAGCAACTGGACTTGGTCAGCCATGTAACATCTACAGTTAGGAAGCAAAGAGAGATGGCGCTGCAACCTATGGAATGGTACCACCCAATTTTAGGGTATATCTTACCTCCAACCTAATCTAGATAATCCCTCACAGACATACTTATAGGTTTGTTTCCATGGTCATTCTAAATCCCATCAAATTGGCAATCAAGATTAACCATCACAAATGTAAACACAAATTGGTATTAGGGATATAATTTCAAGCACTGATTCATAATGCCTTCTTAGGTTGTCTTTAAGACAATGATTAACCCAGTGTCATACTATGGTGCTAGGAGCATGTCACTATGCATGTATAGTGTGACCTGTATTTGGAGGGGCTACTTGTTAGAACTCCTGGTCTGATCACTAATAGTAAATGGCTCTATGTCTAAAAAGCAAACAAGCAAACACTTTGACATTCAGCTCTACAAAATGAATTCAGAGTTTTAATGGAAATCAGTGAATTTGTTTAGTGTTTTAAATCTATTCGGATGGTTTGAATGAAAATGTCCCCCGTAAGCTTCAATTATTTGGAAACTTGGGTCTCAGTCCATGGTGCTGTTTGGAGAGGTTCATGGAACCTTTAGGAGGTGTGGCCATGCAGGAGGAAGCATGTCACTGGGGACAGACTTTATAAGTTCTTAAGCCTTGTCAAATTTCTGCTTTTTCTCTGCTTCTTGTGCCTGTTCTAAGACGTACGCACTTAGCTTTCTGCTTTGGCCACATCCGTAGCATGCTTCCCTATCATGATGGACTCTTGCCCCTTTGGTACTATAAACCAAATAAACTCTTCCTTCTATAAATGGTCTTGGCCATGGTGTTTTATCACAGCAAGAGAGAAGTAACTAATATACACATGATCAAAACATACCTTATTCTGGAGATCAGTTATTCAACACTGGAATGCTCTCCTAATCTCATAAAAAAAGAGGCATCTGAACATTTACCATTTGCAACTGGTTTGCTAATGGGCCATGAATAATTATAGCTTTACCCCCCAAAAAACAATCTCATCCAAACTTTATTTGTAAGACAGTGATATGGACATTGCTTAAGATTTTGGAAGTACTCTGCCTGCTGTGGCTAAAGTTTTGGTCTCTGTCTCTAAATTACCCCTCATCCTAGCATCCAAAAGTTTATACTTTCTACTTCCTCAATGACTCCTGAAAATGTTCTATCCACAACTACCTGGTATCTATGGCAAAGTAATGTGAGAGTGGCTGGGGATGGTTTCGCTAACCTTCAGTGTCTAAACACCTCATAATAGTTATCTGCACTTTTGATGATTTGTATTGATAATTTGAGATTTGGAATTACCATGGAAACAATTGTTTGGGTGTATCTGTATGGGAAGATTGGGTTAACTGATGTGAGAAGGTCTACTCTGAATGTAGATAGCAACATTTTATGGGTAGGGGTCCTGGACTGAATTAAAAAAGAACAAAGCCTGAGAACCAGAGTTCATCTCTCTCTGGTTCCTGACTACACATACAATGTGATTGGCTACCTCAGACTCCTCTAATAATTACATGCAGTACCATGATGGACTGTATCCACAAACTGTGAACCAAAATAAACCCTTTCTCACCTTAAGTTGTTTTTGTCAGGGTATTTAATCACAGCAACAGGAAAAGTAACTAAAACTGTATCTCTCAGGAAGAATACTCTAAGTTAGAAGTCTATCAGCATATGTCTTAGAGCAGTGCTTCTTGGTCCTACTAAACCAGTGGACTCCCTGAGGCTCTTATGAAAATGGAGATTCTGATTCAACAGGGATGAAGTGAGGTTTCAAAAAGCACCCAGGTGATTCCAGTGCTGCTTGACCTTTGAACCATACCTGTTGTCATAATGTGGTTTTTGTTGCTATAATATAATACCTGAGAATGAAATTTATAAAGGAAGAAAATTGATTCCATTCATGGTTCTGGAGAATGGAACTCTAAGATCAGGCAGCTGCATTTGGTAAAGAAAGGCCCTGGCTGGATAGTAACAGGATGGTCAATAGAAGGACAAGTGACCATGTATGGCAGAGGTCCTAGAGAAGTTATAACAGCCCATTATCATGCTAAGCTAGCCCTTAAGTAAGATATTAAAGGCCCACGTAGATGGTACAGTTGGCAAAGGAGCTTGACACCAAGCCTGACAACCTCAGTTTGATCTTCAGGAGCCACTTGGTAGAAAGAGAGAAAAAAACTCTTACATGTTGTCTCTTGACTTCCACACATGTGCTGTGACAGGCATACACAAATAAATGAATAAACAAATAAATAAATGAATAAATAAATGTATAATTTTAAATGTTAAGGAAAGAAGAGACATTAATAAAGCAAATTTGAAAAGCTATCACTTCTTGTGCTCAGAAATAAGCAAATGAAAATGATTCAATTATTAATTATGCCAAATACAAAAGAAATGGGGCTGGAGAGATGGCTCAGTGGTTAAGAGGACTAGTTGCTCTTCTAAAGGACTCAGGTTTAATTCCCAACACCCACGTGGCAAATAACAACTGTCTAGGGAATTTGACACCCTCTTCTGAACTCTGAAGGCATTGCAGGACACACATGTGTGCACTTCCATACATGCAGGCAATACAGTCATACACATAAAACAAAAATAAATAAAATATTTTTGAAATGACAAAACAGAGAAACACAGTATTCTCTTAATGGTCTGCCCTGTCAACACTGCCACAATGACAATCCAATTATTCAGACAAGAAGCTTTGCGGGGTATTTTTGTTGTTGTTTGTTTATTTTTGTGGGTCTGAGGATGTAATCCAGGGCATTGCCATTATTAGGCAACCACTCTACACTACCTGCATCCTCCACCCCAGGCAATTAAATGAGTTTCAACATGAGTTTGGGAGAGTACAGCACCTGCCATGCTACGGACTGAGAAGACGTGAATGGACCTCTGCTGTTTCTGCCGCCTTATCTTCCTCTTTCCCTTCCTACTTTCTTCTTTGGCCACATTCTAGTTTCAGTTTCCTGAAAGAGTGGGTATCAGTCTGCTGACTGTTTTCTTTTTCTTTCTTTTTTTGGGGGGGTCTTTTTTTCTTTTACTGTTTTCTATACAGTGCTCTTTTCTTCTTCTCTCCCTGGATCACTGTTCATTCATTGGATCTAAACAGATATATGATTTCCACTAGAAATGTATATTCGATGGCACTACTCTCCTTTGTAGGTGCAATTTCTTTTTTTATTATTTATTTTTTATGTGTATGAATGTATTGTCTGCATGTAGGTTTATGCACCTGTGTCATGCAATGCCGCTGAAGTCAGAAGAGGGTGTCAGATTCCCCTGGAACTGGAGTTGAAGATGGTTCTCAGCGGTCATGTGGGTGCTGGGGATCGAACCCGGGTCCTCTGCAAGAACAGTCAGTGCTTTTAACCACTAGGCCATCACTCCAGCCCCTGTAGGTGCAATCTCTTTATCACTGATCTATGGATCCCAAGGGCCCGGCCCAATGCCTGACAGGCAATGGGTTGTTGAATGAAAGTATGTGAAATCAAGCAGTCAATTAATTGATGAATCAAAGAAATGATGTATTACCTATAAACCAGATATATTAGTACAGCTTGAGTCTTCACAGCCAGCTTTTCTGTGAATCACAGCTAGAAATTATGATAGTCTTCCTTTTAGAAAGGATTACAATGGTTTCCAACAAAACTAGAAAAGCTAATTTAAGCCAGGCGTGGTGGTGCGCGCCTTTAATCCTAGCACTTGTGAGGCAGAGGCAGGCGGATCTCTGTGAGTTCAAGGCCAGCCTGGTCTACAGAGTGAGTTCTAGGCCAGCTGGGGCTATAGGGAGACCTTGTCTCAAAAAGACCGAAAAAAAAAAAAAAGCTAACTTAAATAATATAATTTAAATATGACAAAATGTCGAGCAATACCTAAAAATATAAAGTCTCAGTAATTTCTTACTATGCTGCAGGAACTACTTAATTTAATGCATTTTCCCTCCAAGTTTACTTTCCTCCAAATTAATGCTTCTCAAAAGTGGGCTGTTCATCACACATGAAGTAAGTAAAGAACTTGAGAGTTTGGGGAAATAGTTACAAAGTCATCTTTACAAAGTAACTTGTTACTGTACTATTTGTTGTTGTTTTGGTACCTGGCAGCATTTTAAAAAATATTTACTTATTTTTATTTTATTTGTATGAGGAATGTTTGCCTGCATGTATGTATATGCACCATGTGCAAGGTGAAGTGCTCACAGAGACAAAAAGGTGTTGGATCCCCTGAACTTGAAGTTACAGGCAGTTGTGAACTGCCTGACATGGTTGCTGGGAACTGAACCCAGGTCTACTGCAAGAGCAGAGAGTGTCCTTAACTTCTTAGCCATCTCCCCAGCCCCCATGGGCAGCAATTTAAAAGTTACCCTTTCATTTGTCATCTGGATAAAAATATCTTCTAGACTTACATTGTTAAAACAACTCTGAGGGTGGGAGATGTATCTCAGTTGGTAGGGTTCTTACCTGATATGCATGAGGCTTAAAGTTTGATCTACAGCGCCATAAATCAAATAAAACAAAAGCTCCCTAAACCACGTGTATTAGTTTTAATTCTGGGACTCAGGAGGTAGAAGCAAGATGGTTAGAAATCCAAGGTCATTCTCACCTACATAGAGAGTTTGCGTCCAGCCTGGAGTATGTCTGACACTATCAAAACATAGATAGCTCTGATAAAGCATAGTCACTCTTATAAGTCAGAACAGAGGTAAATGGCATTTGACATCTATAAAGCTATGGTACAGTACTGTCTTACATTTATGATGCAAGAAAATACAATTTAAAAGGTATCATTTGACACTTGATTCTACCTTTCTAGCAAATAGCCTAAAAGATGGTGTGACGCAGCTCTGTAGAAAAATGCACTTTCTTAGATGGGATTTCCATTCATGAGAGGCAAATTCTAAGTACTTACTCTCTTCATAAATATCAGTGAAACTGCTAATAAAATAAAAATAATAGTAATAAACCAATCAGGGAAAACCCCCCAAAGAAAAGAAAAGGGGGGGCCCAACTACTTCACTTACAGAGTGACCAAATGGGGGCCAGCTACACCCAGTCTAACTAGTATTTTACCAAATCTGCATGCTTGAAAGGTGAGAGTTGTAAGGAAAATGGATGTCAAATACTTCCTCCAAGCTCCAGACCACAATCAAACTCAGTATCATTATGAGCAAAAGCAGAAGCCAAATATTGCTTATCTGGATGTGTTTAAGGATTCTGAGTTCAATGGTTACTCAACTGCTCATTCATCCAGCAAGAGGGAGAGAGGTCAGTTACTATTACAGCTCCGTTGTGTTAAACCCAGTAACTATGTAACAAAACATCACACTGCAGCAATAAAAAAAGACTCCTCTATCTAGTGTCCATTAATTTCAATTCACCTTGAGTGCTACAAATGCTAGGGCCATATCCAAAGAGATGAAGGAACAAAATAACCACTTCTGATGTATTAGTTGGGATCATCCCATTGTTCAACCTGAATTGCTCCTCTGTGGTGTTCTTGGCCTCTGAGTTCTGGTGTTTATCTTATCATAAAGATCTCTAGGCCTAAATTGTATGCACTTAAGAAATATGTGACCACATTATCTACGCATTCTGATTGAAGATGCATGGCCGTCAACCCACCAAACCTTATACACTCAGTGCAAGTTTGAAAGTCTCATTTTAAGTGGTGCAGCAGTCGTGTCCCTGAATTTTCTTTTTTTTTTTTTTTGCAGTTCTTAGCCTCAGCCTTTAATGGCAATGCTATTCCGACAGCCCAATGTCTCTGAATTTTTACAATAATAACACATAGTTAAGATATAAGCTTACTATAAGGTAATTTTATTACACAATAATATAATTTTATTGTATTTCAAAGATGGATAGGTTCACAACTGATTATTATTATTATTATTATTATTATCATTATTATTATTGAGATAGGGTATCCCTGTAGCTCCAGCTGGTCTAAAATTCTCTATGTAGAGCAGGCTGACCTCAGTCTCACAAAGACCTTCCTGCCTCTGCCTCCTGAGTGCTAGGATTAAAAACTTGTGCCACAATGCTCATATTTTTGAGACAGGGTCTCGGTATGTTGCCCTGGCTCCCTGGAACTTAGAGATCCACCTGCCAAAGGCTAGGATTAAAGGTGTTTGCCATGAAGCCTGGCAGATTTGAAATTCTTTGAAAACTGATTTGGGGTCTTGAAGAGATCTATTAATGAGTAACATGCTTCCTACACAAGTGTGGGGACCTGAGTTCAAATCCCAAGAACCCATATAAAGTCATGTGCAGCAGCATGAGTGTCCGTAAGCCAGTGTCTTACAAGAGGATGAGACGTGGAGAAAAGAGAAGATTCAGAAGCTTGTGGCCTAGTCTGGTCAAGCTAGCATTCAACAGTAAAGACACATCTTAAACAAGATGAAAGGTGAAGATTGACACCAAAAGTTTCGCCACTGACCTCCACACAACAACCACGCCAGCATGCACCTGCACTCAAATACAAAAACATGTAGAAACACATACGATGCATAGTTGCATTGACATCGTCAAACTACTTTTCTCTGCTGATAGTTTGGAAGCTTTGCCCTAAATTTTCTTACCAGAGTCAGACCATCTGAAGCAGTGGTGTTCAATCAGGAGAGATTCTGCTCTTAGTAGGCATTTGGCAATGTATGGAGGCATCTTTTACTTTTATAACTGGGATGGCTGGTGTTTTCTGGCAAGTAAAGGCCAGGGATGCTGTTAAATAGGCCGTAACACATAAAGCAGATCCTCAAGCAAAGTATGTCAAAGGTCAGTGGTGGTGAGGTTGAGAAATCTTGATCCCATTTTATCTGAGCTCAGAAACTTAAGCTAGTTTAGATCAAGGCAGGCATACGCATTCTCTCTCCCTCCCCCTCTCTCAGTTCTTTCAGCCAATGAGACCCTTCTTCCTATCAGAAGTACAAACATGAATCCACTCAGTCAGGTGCTTTCATTGTTATGCTTGATGGGAATTCTCTATTCCTGACCTCCTTAGTTTCTTCATAGTAGCACAGAAAGCAAGCCATTGGAACTATTTCCCTGACTTGTGACTGCTTCCTCTGTCATCCATTTCTTCCATCATCTGACAGCTCGTGTTTTCATTTCCCAGGCCCGTATTTAAAAGGGTTGTTGGCACTAATTTGAAAGCAATGTTGAGATACTCCTGTTACAGACATTTACTGTTCACTGCTTTGGGCCATTTTCTTTTCTTTTCTTTTCTTTTCTTTTCTTTTCTTTTCTTTTCTTTTCTTTTCTTTTCTTTTCTTTTTCTTTTCTTTTCTTTTCCTTTCCTTTTCTCTCTCTCTCTCTCTCTCTCTCTCTCTCTCTCTCTCTCTCTCTCTCTTGTCTTTTTGAGACAGGGTTTCCCTTTAGTCCCAGCTGGCCTGGAACTAGCTATATGGACCAGGCTGGTCTTGAACTCACAGATATCTGTCTGCCTCTACATCCCGAGTTCTGGGATTAAAGACGTGGGCCACCACACCCAGGCAGGCAACAATTTTCATCAGGACCAAATGAAAACTTTTGTTGTTGGGCTTGAAGTTGTACAAGATTCTTGGAAAATAAGTTTCTAAATATGTATTAAATAGGCTTTAACCAATTCTGCTGAACAAAAATAAGAAGTTGAGTGGGGTGGTTAATCTTGACTCTAAACTCAATTGGATTAAGAAAAATCCAGGATAGGCTGGAGAAATGGCTCAGTTGTTAAGAGTGCATATTGTTCTTCCAGAGGACCTGAGTTGCAATCCCAGAACAAATGTCTGTGGCTCAAAACCACTGTAAACTCCAAATCCAAGGGATCTGATGCCTCTGACATCTGTGGGCATCAATATCCAGACGACAGACACATAATTAAAAAAATCTAAAAAGAAAAGAAATGCCTAGGAAGCTAGAATGATGCCCATCATTAAGCTGCTTAATGTGAAAGCTTGAAGCTTGGAGACTTGAGTTTGGATCCCCAGAACCCACATAAAAGACAGACAGGATGGTCCTTGTCTATATCTACAGAGCTGGAAAGGCAGAGATAGGAAGATCCCTGGAGCTCATTAGCCAGTCAGCCTAGACAGCCAGTGAGCTTTAGGTTCAGTGAAAGACCATGCCTCAAATAATATAGTGGAGAACAATGGAGAAAGAGAGTCAAGGTCAACTGTCCTCCACCCACATACTCATGCATGCACACCAATGCACATGTACACACACTTGTGCACATGAACACACATATACCAAACACTCATTCAAGAATATATAAAACACCCAGAGCATCAACAAGGCCCACTATGGCTGTTTCTATGAAAGTGTTTCCAGAGAAGATTAGATGAGAAGAAAAGATCTGTCCCGAATGTGGGTGGCACCATCTTGTGTGCTGCTGTCCTGTACTGAGTAAAAGGGAGGAAAGGAGAGAAGCAGCTAAGCACCAGCTTCCTTCTCTCTACCTCATGCTCTGCCCAGATGTGAAGTTCACAGCACCATAAATGTGAGCTGTTCCTGCTGCCATGCCTTCCCCTCCATCATGGACTCTATTCCCTTACAGTGTAGGCCAAAATAAACCTTTCCTTCCTCACGTTGCTTTGGGCACGTATTTTATCACAGCAGTGAGAAAAGTTACTATTGCTCTGGGGCTGGGGATATAGCTCAGTTACAGAGCTCATGATTAGCATA
Organism: Rhizomys pruinosus; assembly: GCA_009823505.1. Classification (NCBI taxonomy): domain Eukaryota; kingdom Metazoa; phylum Chordata; class Mammalia; order Rodentia; family Spalacidae; genus Rhizomys; species Rhizomys pruinosus. The sequence continues at coordinate 1,281,441 of VZQC01003730.1, read as the reverse complement.
CACGAGGCTCTGAGTTTAACTCCCTGCTTTCCAGCTGCCACCCCAGAAAGGAAATCACTGGGCAGAGCGAAAGGAGTTTGTCACATTGATTATAGTTTACTTAAGGGTCTGAGCAGCGTCCTCAGGGTGCTGTAACATTGGCCTGCTCCATGAGCATCATCAGTTACTGTTCCTAATCCCTGTCTCTACCTCACAGGAAATGTTACTTTGAAATAATCATTTTCCTTTTGTTCTTTTGGCCTTCACTTCAGTTTTTCTCTATGGACTCCCCTCTTCTTGACCCATCAGAACACTTATTCTGTCATATGGAATGAAGTATTGCTCAGCTTCCCAATTAAAAAATAAAGCCAATTAAGACTACTAATCTAAATTGTTACACTTTGCCCATTTACAGCAACTCTGGATGATTCCCTATATGCCACACATCTGTGCTGGAGTTTCTTACTATTTCTACCCACCTGTTCAATTCCTTGGGCAGCTGAAATTCAAGGCATATTAAATTCCAAAATCTGAATCTCTCTTGATGCTCTGTAGTGGTATGGGAAGCCTTACACTCTGAAAGAAAAGGGGTGAGGGGATGCTGACCGTATTTATGCTCTCACTCCTCTTTAATAATGTTAAAACTTTCTTTGAAGAGTTAGACCTGTGTTCCAAGCAGGCCTCTCCTAACTGGTTCCTGTTGTTCCATCCATTGTCTTTATGTATATGAAACAAATTTTGTGGTTTAATCAGACTTTGCTATGACTCAGCCCCCAGCTTCTATCTGTAATGTCACTTGTAATAATGTACTCTTCCTTCACTGTGTAAGAATGACTGTAACAACAAGAGAATTCTCTGTTCATTTTATCTCATTTTATTTATTTTATGTGTATAAGCGTATTGCCTGCATGTGTGTAAGTGCACGCTCATCTTACAATGCCCACAGATGTCAGAAGAAGGTGTTGGATCCCCTGGAAGTGGAGTTATGGATAGTTGTTACCTGTCGTGTGGGAGCTGGGAATCGAACCCGGGTCTTCTGCAAGAGCAGCCTGTGCTCTTAACCACTGAGCCATTTCTCCAGCCCCTAGTGAATTCTCTTAAGAGGATCTCTAGCAAAAAGGAAGAAGACTTCTGATCAAAGCACCAAAGTATCATTTTCTTGCCCTAAGAAATCAGCAAAATCAAAATCAAAATAAATAAATAAATAAATAGATAAATAGGCAAAATCCTCCCAAAGTTGTAAGAATTACAGCTGGCCTTAAAGGATGAGGTAGAATTTATTGGGCAGAGAGAAAAAAGGAATTTTTAAGAAGATAAATCTCATATCAAAGATTAGATAATGTGACCTGAAATTCCCAGAAAAAGACACATTGTGTGTTGAAGAGTCTGCAAGGCTGACTTACTGATTAGGGCTTTTGGGTGGAGAAATGACTAGGTTTGTAAAGTGCTTTTTGTCTGAGGAACTGAGTTGGATCCCCAGAACCTACATGGAAAGCAAGGCATGATGGCATGCACATGCAATCCCAGTGCAGGGGAGACAGAGATGGGTGGATCCCTGTGGCCCACTGGCAAGCCAATCTAGCCTAATTGGCAAGTTCCAGGCTAGAGAGAGACCCTGCCTCAAAATAAGGTAGATGTCTCTTGAGAAACAATAGCTGATGTTCTCTGGCCTCCATATGCACACACATACCTTCACACCTACACATAAACGTGAACATAAATATATGCACAAAGAACTTCATGATTGTGAAGGATTGAAATATTACAGATCTGGAGACAAATTATCTTGGGCTATCTTTTAAAAATTATATTATTATTATTATTATTATTATTATTATTGAGACAGAATCTTATACTGGAGCTCAATTTGGCCTGGAACTTATTAAGTATACCAAAGCTTGTCTCAAATATGTGTTTATCCACCTATCTCTGCCTCTTGAATGCTAGGATTACAGGTGTGGGCCACCATGCTTGACTCTGAACTATCTTTAGTCTTCTTGATACTCATTCATTGGGAATCTCTATGTCTGATCCAAAATCTTTTTGTCTGTCTGATAAACTTTGGGAATGTGTTTATTTAGCAGAATACTACAAAGGAAAAAAAAAAATAAGAATCTCATCAGATAGCATCTGAGATGTATAACAGAAATTTCTCCAGTTTACTACGACATGATTCTTTTTGCTCCACATCAATATGTTAGGCAAATGACCTGATTTATGACTTCCTTTTGTTCTGTGATTATAAAAGTTCCACATTGGAACATGTTATTCAGGGACACCTGAATTTATGTCCTTGGCCCATAGTCTCTCATATTTAGTTCAGAATAAACGCTCTTATTTATTTTGAAGTGAGAGCTGGGTTTTGCAGCAATAACAAGAAACTATCCTATTTCTGTATGTCAAGGAAAACATAGTGCTATGACCCGAAAACCAGAGAAAGATTTTTTTCAATGACCCAATCTCACAAACACTTCAAGAAAGCATCAGTTTTCTCCAAAGAGGAAAATAATTTGTAGAGGTTCATAATATTAAAGGGATACTGTTAGTCATGTGAAGTATCAAACTTGCCAGAAAAAAATAAATTTAGGAAGGAAGGAAGGAAACTGGAAAATGTAACTCAATTGCTACAGTGCTACTTAGCATGTAACTCAATTGCTACAGTGCTACTCAGCATGTATGACAATTGTAATTTAGAGCTCCAGCATCACATACCGATGCATAATGGTACATGCCTGTAATTTCAGTACTGGGAAGTAGAGGCAGGAGGCTCAAGACATTGAGGTTATCCTTGGCTATATGATGAATTTGAGGCTAGCTAAGATACATGAGATCCTAGCTCAAATAAAATTTAAAAAGAAAAGGAGAAATGAAAGAGATTAGAAGAGGGAGAGGCAGAGGTAGATAGGGGGAGGGACAGGGGAGGGAGGGATGGAGAGAGGGATGGAAGGAGGCAAGGAGAGGGGGTCTATGTATACTTCAGAAATTCATTACAATAGGGTCCAGTGATTCTCAGCTGGGTAGGGTTTTGACCCCTAGGGGACATTTGGTAATGATTGTCTAGAGATATATCTGGTTATCACATCTGTTGTGGGAGTGTAGCCATTGGAGTCCAGAGATGGCACCACATATCCTACAATGCACAGGACAGTCCCTCACAAAAAAGAACAAAAATAAATTTCAAAATCACAAATGTCAGTAGCGGTGAGGTTGAGAAACTGTTCTGGCACATACTGGGTGGCTAAGGGTATGTTTATTTAAATCTCTGTGTTTTCATTAGCAGCATGGAAATCAGTTCTGTTCAGCTTTTTGTTCCTCAGACAGCTTAAATGATGACATGGAAGATTTACCTCATCCCACCTTCACTGCTGCACAGATCCATCTATAAACAAAGCCCTCATGAATTTAGAACACTGTGAAAACTCCTGTGAATTTAATAACTTTAGGTGAGGGAAAATAAGATAAGATCCAAGCATGAGGGGAAGTCATCATGGCTCCAAGGCTGTGGGCCCATCACTGTCAGCCTGACATAAATATTTATTGCATCACATTGCACTATGACTGAATTTGTCTAGAATAAGACTATTTCATCCACATGTAAGTAGAAGCAAGGTTTTATAAATACAGCTTCTATTTGGAGTGAGTAGTCTTACATTGACTTCAGGTAGAAACAGTACATGAATTTAATATTCAGTTGACAAATGTGTAAAGGATCGAGATAAAGAATAAGATTTCTTTTGCCTAAACCTGCACTTTCCAATTTGTATGTTTATTGAGATCTTGAAATGTGGAGAATCCAAATTGAGGTATAATATAAATGTAAGGTATACACTGAGTTTTATTACATTTCATTTATTGGAGGGAGAACACATGTATATGGATGTGAGTTCCCAGTGATTGAGCTTAGATAGTCAGGCTTGGTGGTAAGCACCTTTACCTGCTGAGCTATTGCTGTGACCCTGCACTGGGTTTTAAAGATTTACCCTACATGAACAATTGTGGAACTCTGTAATATACTCTGTCTTGCAAAACAAGCTTCTTTGATGAGTGGTGACTGGGAAATTTGTCCATAAATATAAGGATCTATATTTTGCACATAGTAAGAAATTACATTTGTCTAGGGATATGACAGCTTTGGTGTTTTCTCTAAAATCTATGATCTCTCCAGCCGTGTGTACTTGGCTATGTTTACAGTACTACACATGAGTTCCCTCCCTTGAGTGGGCTTTAAGACCAATTAGATAACTATTGATTACCACCAAGATAAAGGTGACACTACTGACCCAATATAGTTTGATGTGCTTGTCATTATTGTGGTTATTAAGCCCTAAAGCTGGGGTTGGACCTTTGATTGATGTTTTCCCTTAGCAAATTGCATAGTGTCCTCCAAAACTATGAGAGCTAGCCTTCAGGGAGGTGGCTTCCAATTCAATTTCAGCTCCATTGCTTCATGTCCTGTGCCTGAAGTGTGTCCTGTCTGGCACAGAAAACTCCTTCTATTGGTGTTGTAGTGGCACTGTTACCTGGGAGGTAATCAACAGGTACCTGAATAGACTCGAGGCCCTCTCAATAGGAGGGAACTCATGGGTGGCACCATAATTATCACCAAATATACCTTGTTGGAGAGGTCATATATCTTAGAGAAAACCCTATCTCTGTCATATCTCTAAACAAATGAAATGTTTTATCACACACTAAATAGGGATCCTTGTATTTACAGAGAAGTGTACCATATACCACTCATCAAAGAAGCTTCTTGTTGCAACACATGGAGGCTATTACAGATTTCCAGAACTGGTCACACACAAAGAATTTACCTCTGAGAGTTGCCTAACCCTAGGTGACATAGCTACAGCAGAACCTCTACACCTAAGGCTCAGGAAACCTAGCAGAACAGGGGCTGGAAAGAACACTAGTGCATCCCTCAACACTCACCAGTGAGGCTTCCTTATACAAGACATTTGATGCACACAGAGAGTTAACAACTATCCTTTACTCTAATTTGAGGGAACCTGATGCCCTCTTCAGACTTCCATGGCCATTGCATGACATTGGTGCACTTACCTGCATGCAGACAAAACACTCATACACATAAAATAAAAATAGTACATAAAATATATATATATATTTGGTCTTTTTGAGACAGGGTCTCCCTGTAGCCCCAGCTGTCCTGGAACACACTCTGTAGACAAGGCTGGCCTTGAACTCACAAAGATCCGCCTGCCTCTGCCTCCCAAGTGCTAGGATTAAAGGCGTGCGCCACCACACCCAGCTAATAGTACATAAAATATTTTTAAAAAGAGAAAAAAAAAAACCCCTCCAGAGTGTGTGTCTCTGGATAGGGCTCCAACATTAAACTTCATCCACCCACAGCTCAGGGGACATTGCAAAGTAGAGGTTTGGAGGAAGAATGTAAGAGCCCAGGTTGGTCCATGAACATAGGGAAACAGAGGCTTCTAGGCCACTGGAAGATTGCTTGTGTGAACTTGCAGCAATGGTGGCATTGTGCATAAGACTCATGCCAACTCAATCAGACAAGGGCCCAGAGTGGAATGAGGGAAATGGATGTCGACCAGCCCTAGACTGAGAACTGTTGGAACTGCTGGGTGAAGCAGAGTAGATCTTCCTTAATATTTCTAGACAGACTGACTAGACTCCAGTGGATCGACTTCCACTGAAGGACATCTACGTACAAATGCTTGACTGAATAGGACTTAACATACATGACAGAATGTGTGAAGTCTGGTGGGGAAGGTTATGTAAGGGCATGGATGGGGGAAGGGAGTCTAAATTTGATTAAGAACTATTGTATGAAATGCACAAAAATTCAATAAAAATAAAAAAATACTTATATGTGAACATCCACAACTAATAAATATGTAAATAGACTGTAGACTTCACATCTTGCATTAAATTAATGCAAAATAGATAGCCTTAAAATGTAAAATGTAGCTTGCTACAAAGACTGCACTAAAAGTGAAGAAAACTCTTGCTCTCCTAAAGCCAAAGCCATGGCTTTGAAAGCCAAGATGGCTGAGCTGAAAAGAGTCTCTAAACCTCTGCACCCTTTGCAAAATTAAAATCTCTCATTTGGTGATTAAAGTTGCTTTGGCTCTGGACAGAGTTTAAAAATCTTCTGAAGAGCTTCTCCAGGAAAAAAATAATAGGTTTGGTCACCATATCATTATCAAGTGCCCTGTGATCCCTGAGTCAGAGTTCACTGTGGATGTCAAGGCCAATAGCACCAGACACTGGATAAAACAGTCTGTCGAACTCTTTGACATAGATACAGTCAAGGTCGATACTCTGATGAGGCCTAATGGAGACAAGGCTATGTTCAAATGGCTCCTGCCTGTGAGACTGTAGATGTAGCCAACAAAACTGAGATCATTTAAATGGTGTCTAGCCGATTACTTCTAAATATGCATTGTTCTAACATAAAAAGTCAAATATCAAATTATAAAGCTTTTATAAAATATTATTTATGTAGTCTTTCATCATATAAAATGTACTTTGATTGCGTCTACTTCTCATTCCCCCCTTCCAACTTCGTATCTTCTTTTTTATTTTCTTTATAACACACTGAGTTTAATTAGTGCTGCTTGTTGAGTGGAGGCATAGGGTCACACACTGGAGAAGAAAACATAGGGAAAGATCTTCAGGATCTCAGTCTAGGCATTGAGTCCTTAGATTTTTTACCAAAAGACTGACAGATGGAAAGAAAAGTTGATAAACTGGACATCCTCAAAATGGAAACCTCTTGCTCTCTGAAAGCCTATTTTTGAAGGGTGAAAAGACAAGTCATGGTATGAGAGAACATATTTATATCCATACTAGCTACTTTCTTCATTACTGTGATAAAATACCTGAGAGGAAGTGACTTAAGGAAGGCTCACAGTCTCGGGGGATACAATCTATCACAGTAGGGAAGATATGACATCAGGGGCAGAAGGCAGCTGGTCACATTGCATCCACACTCAGGAAGCAGAGAAAGATGAATGCTAGTCCTGATGAATTTTCTCTTTTTTATTTGGTCTGGAGAATCCATCCCTTGGAATGGTAGATCTCACATTTAGAAAATGCCAATCTGCCGTTTCTGAATGAGGATGCTCTTCACCTTCATTACATAAAATAAGAGAATGAATGAAGCTTAGTCTCAAGATGGTATATACTCCAGCATAGTGTCAGGCCAGAGATGTAACTGCTTTGATTCACTGGAAAGAACAGGATTTGCCTCAGTACTGAAAAAAAGTTATTTGTAGGAACAGGATTTGAGCAGTTGACCAAGTGAATGAAATTATTAGTGATGGCTTCCTATAGCCTTTCTTTCTCTACTAATTACCTTTTTGACTGTCAAATGACTAGTTTTCAAATTTGCCTCCACCTTGGAGGCTATTGTCTTTCAACCATGCTAGCAAATTGAAAGTATCTGAGGTTGGTTGATTTTTGTTGTTGTTTCCAAGATCCAATGATGAAATTCAACAATTTTGATTTAACTGTTTTAGAGTATGCACAGGTCATGGCATGTTTTTAAAATTAAATTTTTGTGAACTTCATATAATACATTTTTTTGTATTTAGATCACCTCTCCTATCTCCATCTTCCTTACAACCCTTCACTCAATTTAATGTACTCTACTACATATATATATGAAATTGAATACACACACACACACACATATATAT